>JAUZST010000097.1:13247-58103 GCA_034779995.1 Parotocinclus haroldoi | reverse complement strand
ATCTTTCCATGGGTCCATTTAACCTTGATTGCTTGGATTGTAATACTTTATCACTGTAATACTGCTACAATATATAATATAATATAATATAATATAATATAATATAATATAATATAATATAATATAATATAATATAATATAATAAATTCCATGGGTTACCTCTGCTGCAGCTTTTACAGGGACAAAGCAAAACTGTGATCCTACAAGTAAACAGCATGCCTGTTTACCACATATATAACCATTTACATATAAACTGCTCACAGAAATTAGGGGATATTTCAAGAATATGTTGAAATATCCAATAATGAAACATGCCCTAATTTTTGTGAGCAGTGTATACATGTTTTCCTCTAGCATGTGAAAACTGGCAGGACTATACTGCATGATTTGCAACACATATTAAGCTTGAGCTTTAAATTCATGGCCTAATCACAGTAATGTGGATACATTTGGAAATTCATTGGCCTTTCTTACACAATTGGATTACAACATACGCATTTTAAAAGTACATTCTTCACCATCACTCAGTTCAAACCAGAGATTGGCAACATACTGTGGTTCACAGGGAATAAACCACCAGGAGGACACACACACACACACACACACACACACACACACACACACACACACACACACACACACACACACACAGAGGGACATGTCATAGATACCAACTGGCCTAACACATGTGTAATAAATGTGGGAAAAAAATTTGGGAGAAAACTGAACCCATGCAGACACAGGGAGAACATGTAAACCACCTAGTTGTGCTGTGATCCTACAGTGGTAGGTACTGTGCCACAATGCCCCTACATCAGACTTGTAAGCAATATGGTTAAAGTCCAGACTCATATCGATATCTATATCTATCTGACTTTAGAATATCAAAATGATGTTTAAAATGTATCCATACTAATGTGTACAAGCCAATCAGTGTAATTACAATAAAGTACTACAAGTTTATAATTGGAATATTTAATTTCATAAGGATATATAATATCCTCACCTGCAGGAGAGCTGTCATTTCCCACAGGAGTGCTGGTGCAACTGCGATCCTGGTTGGATGATTCCGACGACAGACCCAGTGGGCTACCTCCACCTATGTAGTCCATGTAGTCATCATTCTCCTCCGGCATGTTGGAAAAGCTTGGTGTTAGGCTTGAATGAGTGCTAATGGCACCAGATGAAGCCAAACTTGCCATATGCCGCATCTCATCTGGCTGGTGACCATGAGATATTACCTACCATATAAAAAACACACAACTCAGTGGGCTTTTGTGTAGTAAAACATTATTATAGTGTGCTGTTAAAATGTTATATGTGTTATTTACCCATGACCCATGAGTTCCATGATCTTACTATGTTGTATTATGGTTGTAAATAATTTTTTTTATTTACTTTCTATCAAAAGTGTTTATCACCAGTTCCCTACAACTACAGTGGGGCAAAAAAGTATTTGGTCAGCCACTGATTGTGCAAGTTCTCCTACTTAAAAAGATGAGGGAGGTCTGTAATTTTCATCATAGGTACACTTCAAATATGAGAGAGAAAATGAGAAGAAAATCCAGGAAATCACATTGTAGTATTTAAAAAAAAACGTATTTGTTACATTTGTTAAATTATGGTGGAAAATAAGTATTTGATCAATAACTAAAGTTCAATACTTTTTAACATAAAATGTGTTGGCAATCACCAGGTTTGCACACACTGTAGCTGGTATTTTCCCATTCCTCCATGCAGATCTCCTCTGGATAGTTGAGGCTAGGCCATTCCAGAACCTTTGAAATGCTTTTTACGGAGCCACTACTTTGTGTCCCGAGCAGTGTGTTTGGGATAATTGTCATGCCGGAACAGCCACGTTCCATCTTCAATGCTCTCACTGATGGAAGGAGGCTTTGGCTTAAAATCCCATGATACATGGTCCCGTTCATTCTTTCTTTAACATGGATCAGTCGTCCAGCCCCAAAGAATGATGTTTCCACCCCACAGTAGGTATGGCAAACACTACGTGTTGAGCTTTTACCAAAAAGTTTATTTTGGTTTCATCTGACCACATGCTATTCTCCCAATCCTCTTCTGGACCATCCATATGATCTCTGGCAAACTTCAGATGGGCCTGGACATATACTGGCTTAAGCAGGGGGACACACCTGGAACTGCAGTCCCTCTCGGGATAATGTGTTACTGATGGTAGCCTTTGTTACTTTGATCCCAGCTCTCTGCAGGTCATTCAGTTATGTCCCTCCGTGTAATTCTGGGATTGTTGCTCACCGTTCTCATTATTATTTTGACCCCAGAGATCTTGGGTGGGGTCCCAGATCGAGGGAGATTATCAATGGTCCTGTATGTCTTCCATCTTCTTACAACTGATCCCACACCAACCTGCTTGGTTATTGTAGATTCACTCTTCCCAGCCTGGTGCAGGTCTACAATTTTCTGCTGGTGTCCTTCGACATCTCTTTGGTCTTGGCCATGGCTGACTTTGGAGTCTGACTGTTTGAGTCTGTGGATAGGTATCTTTTATACAGATAACAAGGTTAAACGTGCGATTAATACAGGTATTGAGTGGAGGACAGAAGAGCTTCTTTAAAAAAATGTTGCAGGTCTGAGGACCAAATACTTATTTTCTACCATAATTTACAAATACATTTTTTAAAATTCCTACAATGTGATTTCATGAATTTTTCTTCTGATTTTGTCTCTCATATTTGAAGTGTACTTGTGATGAAAATTACAGACCTCTTTTTTTCAAAGTAGGATAACTTGCACAGTCAGTGGCTGACCAAATACTTTCTTGCCCCAAGTAGCTGATTCTTATGACAGTGCTAGAGTTTAAAATAATTTAAAATGAGTTAAGGATTTTAACTGCCTTTTGTCACATACATAGTAATTCACCATTAGTCTGTGGGGAATTTAAATAGTCTTTGTCACATACATCTAACATTATGGATCTTTAAAATATTGTATTTAGTGATTAACACAATTATAAAACAGGGTAACAAAAGAGATAGCATGAATGCATTTGTACCTGGGATGAGACCCGATCAAAGTTTTTTCCCAGCATCCTCCTCATGTGTTTCCGAGCATGAGATGTCATCTGATGCTTGAGCAGGAAGGAGAACATGCAGCCCTCCCTGATACAGTGGAAGTGGCTATTCACTTGGTTGTACTTGCAGCCTAAGCAAGAAGAAAGTACTTCTCATTAGAAAGCATTTCTCATTATTACTAAAAAACAACAACGGTTATGCTCACAGCTGCAAAGATTCTCAATAAGACAGTGATGAAGAAATCCTGAGCAGATGAGCCCAGCCCTTATTACTTTTTCCAGAGTGTCACACTGAGAAAGTGTAGCTTTGAAAGATTAGACCTGTGGTGTTCTTTATTACAATGACAATCTTTTATTCAGTTTGAAATTTACATAAATGTATTCTGCTTTAGGAACGGCAATAATGCCCAACCCTGCAATCCAAAGTAAACACACAATTATTTTCATATTAAATTCATTATTCAAACCCTATCTATATTGTATCTATTCAGTCCTTCGATAATTTTTTCATTCCGCTTTGTATACTGGTCCCTACAAATTTTAATTGTTATATGATTTCAAATTAAATGACCATTTTTGTGGGCTAATCAAATAATGTAGGAAGCTAGTAATCGTATTATTGTGAGTAATGCATACAACAAATAATTGAATAAGCAACATGCAGGGCAGGTGTCGGCTTGTCTGTTACCATGGTATCCAAGGCAGGGAAAACTGCTTGTCATTAGATCCTTTTTTATGCATGGGCGAAACTTTAAACAGGGCTAGCTAAGCAAATAAAAATGACATCCTAGAATATCAGTGATCTTTGTACGACTGCATCCTGGTAACCTCATCCTCAGTGGTGTGTTTAATGTTGCTGCCATGGATACCCCTATCCCAGTCCAGCTGAACCATCAATTCTGCACTGCTTGTTTTGGTAACACACTCCTTTTGTTTAAACATGATAATCAATGATGCCACAGGCAACAGTGATGCTACAAATCAGGACAGTGTGGTGACTTTGTTTTCTCTCTTCCATAGTTTCTCTTTCAGAAAATGGGGGAGGGAAACATGAAAAAACTCAATTTGCCCATGTGATTATGATCAAATTTTGAAAAAGAGCAACACAAATAGACTAGGCTAGACAGGCACAGTAATTAACAAACATGTGTAATTGCTCGATCCTGACAGGTTAAACATACCCAAGAAAACAATCTTTGTTTGATTGCTTACTATAAATACTGAAGTATTAATGTGTTTAATGTGTTGACAAAAAGGCAGACACCATTTTTCTTAGACCAACTTTAACATGTTGCAAACTACATTGCTCACAAAAATCAGTAATTAAACTAACTTTTGTGAGTAGTATATTTATTATGGAATGTATAAGGTATCTTATATGCAGGGAGCAAGTTTATAGTTGTTACACTTACTTATTGTTTTACCCATGCATATAAAGTTAGCACCATGGGAACTTATTAGACACTTATTACTGTGTTAATTTTTAAAATGAGAAAAAAATACTTTGTTAATTTTCATTACTGCATTTATTATACTTCTTATTATATGATATATTACTTAGTTATTACTTATTACTTAATTAATTCAGTCTTACCATAACATCAATTCATCCATGCATCCTAATTTTCTTTTCAAAATGTAAATTTGTAAATGTAAACATTTTTATCGAGTGAATTATCCTTTATTTGAAAAAATCGAATGTTTTGTTTCTAATATCTGAATATTATCAGCAAGATTCAGATATAATGTTTCCACTTCTTTCATATTCAACCATTTATATTACATAATATACTATTATATACTAATATAGTATTTCTTTATTTTGCAAGCAATACAATATAAATACAATTAGACAGATGTAGCAAAGGGAACTATTTTTTCCTGCATGTTGGTGTTTGTAGTAATATTGCATTTTCCAGGGGGTAACTGTACTGATGTGGAATTACTATTATATCATCACTAATCTGATTTTACACAATTTTTACCTCTGTTCTGCACAGATGGAATTAAATGGGGTATAAATATTAGCCTTTAATGGAGAGACAATGGTTGAAATAATGAACCATGTAGGATGCCCAACGTGTGACTTTATACTGTATTTTTTAACACAACCTACACTTATACAGAGAATAAAAGCTGTAAGATATAGGCTTACCGATTCGACCACATTCCTCTCTCTTGGTGAAGTATTTGAAACCATTGGCGGCACGTCTCTCAGCTTTCTCGTGCTTCTTGATGTGCCAGGGCAACTTGGTTGTGATATTGGTAACAAAGAAGCAGCCGGGTCTCAGACAGTGGTAATGACCTCTCATCCTGAACTCACAGTGCTGTGAAACAAAACAGAGTTGTTTTTTCAGACGTGTTATTGTTTGAGTCAGACATTTTACAAAATACAAACACAAATATATCTCCAAAAGTAAATGCAATAAACAAATCAATACTATTTAGTACTGTTTAGTACCAGTGTTGGGGTAGTTACATAAAAACAGTAATATATTACTCATTACTCATTACTTAAATAAAATTGTAATGGGATTACTTTACTCATTACTTTCTGAAAAATGCAATCTCATGTCACAGTCAGTCACGTGACCAACTGACGACGCAGCTGTGTCAGGAAATTAGTACGTGCACAAATTACACAGAAGATTGCTTATGAAAAATAATATCTTTAATAGAAAAACATGAGTAACGCAGGTAACGCAAGTCCCCCAAAAATAACCTAAGACACACGCCACTGGACTGTGGGAGGAAACCGGAGTTCCTGGAGAGAACCCACACAGAAAGTACCCATATTGCTCTGCCAGAGGACTGAACCCAGTAACTATTATTATGAGGCGTTGCTAAGCCACTGTGCCACCACAAACATTATTCATCTATACATATATAATATCACTCATATATCACAAATCATATGAAAAAACAAGTTCCTCTTTTCAAGGTGAGTTCCAACTCCAACTGAACTGACTCCTTTCAGGTTCCAGTATAAGCATAATTCTATGTTTTCTACAGCATTTACACATACACATAAGATCATTCCCTTCCCATTACTTTTTCTAATCTGCCATCTGTTTGCTTAGATACTTTTCCCTTAGGAAATGATAAACAGGATCTCCTCTGTTCAGGACAGGAGGAGGGAACTTTAGCACAGTAGGGACAGGGTGTATAAATTAATTCATTTAGAACAAGTTTGGCTCAGAATAAGATCAGGGGAAAGAAGAGGAGCACTTTGTTCTATTAATGATGGCATTTTTGATGAAAAGCTTAGACTTGTCTTTCCCCATCCATATTGCATATTAACATATTTTACACTTAATTCTTAGCCATGTGATCACATAAATACCTTGTTTTAGTAATAGGAAAACATCTGTTTTGTTTCATTGTCTTCATGCCTGTATTAATTTTGTATCTAAATAAAAACACTTCTCCAGAGTGAGACTTGAGGTTTAAGCTTACCTGGTTGGGGCAAAGACACTGCAGGGAGTAGTAGGAAAACTGGTCTCGCACATTCACCAGGCTGTTATTAGGGTTGATATGGTCAAGGCAGTGTGACTCGGCCTTCCCTGATGTCTTACACACATACTTGCAGTTGCCAAAGAGACAGTGGAAGTGAAATTTGTTGGAGTATTTGCAGTCAGTGGCAAGACAAGGATCACTGGTCAGAGGAAAGCAGGAATAAATCAACAATGTCCATATAAAGGTGTATAGTAAATACAAGCAAACATTATTAATGTTGGATGTATGTACATTTTAGAAGTAAGCTTATGAGCACAACCTCCAACAGCTTGGTGTAATTTACTGCTAACTTTTTTAAAAGATGTTTTGTAAGTGTGTATCTTTATTACTGACAAATATCTGGAACAACGTTTGGCAGAGAAGGAATTTTGCATAGGGTGCACACCAGTTGGTATATGTCTCTAAAGCTAATAGCATTACCTAGGATCCACCATGGAAACGTACAAGTTAACATAATGTAACATGTTTTGTTTATTTATGCTATAAGTACTTACTTGTCCTGGAATTGCAGAAAGCCTGGTTTGACCTGAGGTTTGGAATTCTCCAGTGAGGTGGTGGCGAGAGGCGAGGAGGCGGTCACGTTAGGCATTGTGGCAGATAGTGGTGGCATGGAACCAGCCAGCTGCTTCCATGCCAAGAGAGAGGGTGATGAAGCATAGGTTCCTGATGCTGTGATGCTGGGCACGTCTATGGGCAAAGAGTTGGCCATAGAGATGGGTGCAGTGAGCTGATCGGGAATGCCTTCACTGGATTCCTTTACCTCACTGAATGCAGTCTCTGTTTTAACCTTTAGGGTGGCTCTGAGGTGGAAGCTAATGGAGACAGTGAGACATCATTACATCCAATTAGATACACCAGAAGGGCCATGATGTAGCAGCTAAACATAGCACATCATTAACATCTGTCCATAATAAAATAAACAGCAAAGTTGGAACTCGGATATTTAATATACACTCAAAATCCATAGGTGTGTTGCAAATTAGGAATATATTGCAAATTTACTTGGCATGTTTAATTGCTCCATCCACTGTGCTGAAGAGTGCACCACAGTCCTCCACAAGACAATGAAAGTGCACCTTGTGCAGGAAGTCACACTGTGCATCACAGACTTCATCAGTATCATATCTAAGTGTAAAAAGTGACATACAGGAAAAAGTAACATCACCAGTAAATTAGTTCACATGACACATTTGTATATACACATACAAACTGTGCATTAGTATGCTCACACGTGAACACAATAGAAACACAATTTCATATTTTTTATATTATTTTTTTACACTGGTATTTTATATTATTTTTAATATTTATATTTATATTTTGTATACAAAATAATAATAACAGATAAAGATAATACAACATAGAAAATTATTGTTTTTTAATTTAAATATTGTGTATTTATGAGATTAAAAACTGTGATCTAGTTTTATTAATGAAATTACAACCCTTAACATACTGTAAAGTAAATGAAGTTCCCTTACTTTATCATGGCTATAATCACACATAGCTGTTCTACATAGTACACAAACATGTTACACTCCCAGTGTGGTACAGTAGTATATAGTTTAAAATCAGACATGCATTAAGACTGTTTTAACAAGGTGTTCATAAATAAACCTAGAAAGAAAGATTAAATATATAATACAAGACCAGGCATTAGCTAGATGGTACTCGTGAACCCAATTAACCACTGGTAAAATCAAGATGAACACAGCCTGTAACTACCAGCATATTCTGAGGGGTAGTAAAACAAAATCGGAATCAGAGTATTAGCTCTAAGGCCCACTGAATTTCTTGCGCCAGCGTATAGATTCACTACACATATTTGGGAAACATAATGGCAGTGTGGCTTATGGTGTTATTGAGTGTATGTCTGTGGAACACACCTGCGCAAGTAGGTCTTCCAGAGTTCAGCAGATTTTTCGGGAACAGGTCTCTTGATCAGCCGGCTAAGGTACTGAGATGCATCTGAGATATCAGTTGGCTGGCCTGCCTCTAGCTCAGACTTTAGGTTCAGACCACTGAAAAATCCTGCATTGACCTGTGATGTGTGCACACATAAAACACATGTACAGCAAAGCATGCACAAACACACACAGCATACACATGGTTTACACATAAAGTCAAACAATACACACAAGTGTCCATTCTGTGTTTCTTAGCATTATGTACACTGAACAAAAATATAAACGCAACACTTTTGTTTTTCTATGTACACAAAAGGTCTTTTCTCTCAAATATCGTTTTAATTTATCTTGATAGTTAGTTTGTCTATCTATAACCTGTTCACAATCGATGACATATAGCACGTTATGACAGGTGTTCACTTTACAGAAGAATTCAGCTTTTCACTGTACATGGCAGATGGCAGTTGTGTGGGTGAGTGGTTTGCTGATGTCAACGTTGTGAATCGAGTGACACACGGTGGTGGTGGGTTTATGGTATATGTAGGCATATATTATGGACAATGAACATAGAAAGAGTCTTAGCTCAGCTTAAGTTCAGCTTATTTAAAATAGGCGCAAAAACAAAAGTGTTGCATTTATATTTTTGTTATTCTATATTGACATACTTATATTGATATTATATTGACATACAGCTTGCACTTTGCAATTGAGCTGTAACTACAGGCATTGGTCAATACATCTTTACATTATAAAAGCTAGGAACTAACTCTACACAGCAAGTCTATTTGTCAGAGAAAGACACATGAGTAATATGATGTCTCTCTGAAACTCTAAACATTTAAATATCCTTCTAGTAATGCTTAGTCTTTTTAAAAATTAGTAAATGTCATGCTTTTTTCTTTCTGCCGACGTTTTAATCAAATAATTTATAAACACCATAAATAAAGACAGAGCTGGTGGGAAGAAAAAATGAAGAAAAGAGGAGGGGAAGAAATGTGCCCCGAGTTCAAAACAGCTCATCAAAAAACAAACATCTCTATATATCTGGCATGGCATTCAGCTCTTGCTTCATTATATTAATTTGTGAGAGGTAGGCTGAAATTACACTGCATGAAAAATGGCTGTAAAATTTAAATGATACAAACTCATCTTATTAGCAGTGAAACATTAAAAACAACCAGTCTACACTGTGAGTTGCTAATTCATCTCTGGTTGAAAAATGGGTGATAGATGTATCTTACCTTATTCATAAGTGAGGATAAAAGAGATGGATTTCCTGGTGCTGGGTGTCCATTTGATTCATTACTGTAATGAGTAAAATGGACATTGTTTAGGAAAACAATTTGCATGGGAACAGTAAATATTATTTATTTCTGACTGTGTGAATACACAATGAAGAAAAGACACATAAATAAGGTGCAGCTTAAAGCTGCGGGGAGGGGCTCTCCAGACTTATACAAATGCTCTTTCATTTATTTGAAGCTGTTATGTTTCATACTTGACATGTGCAGTATAAAAAAATCAGAAAGTAAAAAAGTAATGGGGAAATCTTTACATTTGTGTGATATATTTTCTCTCAGGAGGCACTTGAAGCAGGAAGAGGGGACAGTGTGTAAATCTCTTCCTTGACCACTTTGCAGACCCACCTTGTGAGGTGGCTTTAACAAGAGCACTCACACTAATTAACACACCACACTATTATTCAGGGCATAAATCATAAGTCACCAGGTGACAAATGGGAATGTGTAGACAAAGGGCTTCAGCTCAGAGGTCTCACCCATGCTCTTTCTTGCTCAGGTCAAGACTGTGTTCTTGCATGGACTCCTGGGAGGCCAAAGAGTTGCTATCCATTGGCTCCTGTTTCACTTGAACTGGATTAAATCGGCCTGCCTCTGTCTGCTGCCCATTTCCTGAGGAGATAGAGAGAAACAAGTTATTGTTGGTCAGCATTATTATGTTGTGATGAGATCCAATCTGACTTGTGTCCAGGCCGAGGAGAAGGCTGGCAGTGGTAATTATTGTGAAATTATGTCAAGCCGTCAAGGCATTTAAATAGTGATTGAAAGGCGGGAGGAATAAGGGAAAAGACTCCTTTTTCAGCAGTACTTGTCACAAACCATTTGCGTGCCTGCCTCTTAACCAGTCATTATGGCACACACTAATGCTGAGGGAAAGTGGCAGCTTCAGACACCCCCCCCCCCCAAGCTCTCATTCCCACTCATCCTCGTTGGCCTGACAACAGACGCTGGTCACTGTCATTGAGCATGCCCAAAAGGAATGTCTTCTTGGAGGGCCAGATTGAAGCTGACAGCCAATCAGATCAGTTTGAACCACACAAACTCTCAATCAGTTTTTGGACTTAGGTATGCAACTAAGAAATTACAAATAAGTGGGTAAAAAGGACAAGTGCCCTGTCCAGGCTTTTTCTCAATTCTGGAGTGACTGAAATATTAATTTATCCTCAGGCCATTCTGTGAAAGCTTGGCTTTTGGATGAGTGGTTAAAAAAGGAAAGAGAGAGAGAGAGTGAGAGGTATACTATTTGTTCACAAAACTATCTGTGAGTTTTAGTGCAGCACCAGTGATTGATGTAAAAAAGAATTCACTTTTATGAAGCCAGATCTGCTGAGGAATAGAGAACATACAAGGACACACCACTGCTGTCTGCCCTTGACCCTGTATGTGATGTGTGTGCGTGTGTGTGCACAAAACCCCTACAACAACCACACAAACGTATATAAGTTCTAAATCCAGTCACTACCCTTAGTTGAGTCGGTTTGCATTATAGGGGTCATATTAAAACTTATTCACTAGCAGTGCTACATTACAGCACTTCTAGCAAATGCAGTAAAATTCCCATTTGCCTAATGATTAAAAGTGCTCACTGCTTTGTTCGCTTCAAGCTAGTCATATGTAGGCTAGCCAGCCTAAAGCAGGACAGCTCATTACCAGGTTAAGCTTGCATTTCTCCTTTAGATCAGTGTCTCCCAAACACTCACATGAGACTCCCTGTCTTTGGTCTGCCTGTGGGGACTTGTCTGAAGTAACAGAAAAAGGCATTTCAATGACCAACTGAAAAGAACGTAATTAAATTCTTTATCAGTTTTGATGACAAACACCAATAATAACCGAGTGGCATTTTTCTGGAAATTATCCAAGACTAACGTTATAGTATGTTATTATTCCTGCCTAGTTTCAAAGCTTGACCATTTGTACACTGTGGCAAAATAAAAAAAAATTCCAGAATTTGCAGAAACACAAAACTGTGAACATTCAGAAAACACACTGCTACTGGAATGCATTCTGCAACAGCATATAACAAGCTGCTCTTCTTCTGTAATGCTCCAAAAAAGAAAAAGAAACAGAGCAAATAGCTGCAGTAAACATCTGACCACATCCTCTTCATATTTTACACAAATGTCCTGTTCACATGCCATTTCTGAGAAAACACTTAAAATTAGCAGTGACACATTGCGATCTGCTGTTTCAGCCCTGCCTGGACTTTTTCTTTTATTATAGTTAACTAAATTAAGCAAAAGACATTTTGAGAAGTTTGAATTAATGACACATACTTGAATAGACAATGACAATCACCTCTGTGACAAATAAAAACAACCTATCTGTGCTAAGGACCCAATGATCCTCTTTCCCCCTTCGTAGGTTATGCTTGCCTTTATTCCTTTTGCATAACTCATCCCTCATTGGTTGCATCTCTGTAACTAGCTCCATACTTGCAGATGTCAGAGGTGAGCTGTGAGACCTGCTGAGATATTGCTAGTCCACCTGCTTAATTCCTTCTCCAAACACCCTAGTCAATGTTCATAATAACACAATGAAGATAATAAACCGATTTGTGTCAAAAGTGTGCATAGTAAGTGTCCACAAATGCATCAATATTTGCTTGAACATTTTGTTCTAAAACAAAAGCATTGAATTAAAATGCAATTAGTTTCCACATTGTTGCTACGGTTGCTTTTACTTGGTCACTTTCTACTAAATTTAAAATATGACTGTGGTTATTGTTGTAATTTGTGGCTCAAAGGGGGCATCCTGTCCTTCTAAAAGGGGAATAATGAGATTGGAGCTCTGTCTAACTTGAAAAGGTGACACTGTGAGACTGGTATGTTGAATGTTACTGGATTATGTAGGGCAACCAACTCTTCCAAACAATATTATTATTATTATTATTATTAATTCTTCAGCAGAAAATCTTATTTTGATCACACCATACACGAAAAAAATGAACTGTCAAAGGAAAATATTCATTTTTAACATGTTTAACATGCAATATCATGATTCTCACAAAAATGAAGAATCATTACATTTTTTCAATTTTTAGATTCATGTACTTATTTTTAAGTATCAAAAGATTATTTCTCATTACCTTTGCTTTGTAAGTCTGAATTAATATTGCATAAACCCTGTGTTTAAATGACTATTGGCCTAAACATCATCAAAGACATTTCGCTCAGTCACTCTCTTATCCAACTAGCTGTGTCACTAATGCCTTATTAGTTTTGTGTTTTTATGTGGTATACATCCAATTTACAGTTATGTAGGTTCCACTTAGTTGGAACAACTGTACTCTCAAATAAGACACTGATGATTAGGAAGCATGCAGAACACAGATTCAGGATGTAGAACACAGGAACCTCCTTGAAGTGCTATTAGTGGCAGCTTCACCAAAACTGCTTACTACCACTATACCACTTATCACCTATTGGATTGTGGGTATCAGGGTAATGATAACTGCAATAAGGGTCTAGGTCAACAAAACAGCTCCTCAGAATTTGTCCTAATGCTGAAATCATAGATAACATATATGGCCCAGTCGGACCTGTATGTTCCCTTTTCCAGTCACACAGAAACTCCTACAAAAGAGTAAAAGACGAGAAGAAAAAATGAGCAAGATTGAGAGATGGGGAACTGCTTTATGTACAGGACATATGGAATGTGTTTATTATTATATGTGTTTATAATTTATTGAAATGCAACTGATAAATGTTTCAAATATGTTCACAAATGATCCTAATAATTTTGCAACCCATGTTTAAGTGTAAATAAGTGACAAGTGTTTTAAGCCACTATCTGTCAACTGGGTGGCAATAGCCTGAGAGAACCGACCGTTAGAGGTGTAAGCACCTGGATACTGGGTCTGGCCTGGCCAAAATGCACCTCCAAGAGAGATCAGCATATTAGACCACTAAAGGCCCAAAGATGGCAGTTTAATATGTGATACTCAAGTCTAATGCTGTTTGTTAGACAGCCCAGGTTTCCTGAATTCCTTCGCCTTTTATTACCCAGTATATTATATTGTATATTCACTCACTGGCCACTCACACTTTCAGAACTGCATTCCATTTAGCAAGCTTCTGGAAACATTAATCAGAGTTTGTGGTCCATATTGACAGAATAGCATCAGAAAGATTTGACAGCTGAACATCTATGAAATGAATCTCATGCTCTAGTACAACCCAAAGTTATTTTATTGGATTGGAATCTGGTGACTGTGGAGGCCATTTGAGTACAGTGAACTCACTGTTATCCTCAAGAAACCAGAGGATAATGATAAAGGGCTAAGGCAATTAAGGGCAGCATGGTGGCTTGGTAAGTAGCACCGCTGCCTCACGACAAGAAGGTTCTTTCTCTGTGGAGTCTGCATGTCCTCCCCGTGTCTGCATGGGTTTACTCTGGGTACTCCGGTTTCCTCCCACAGTCCAAAGACATGCGTATTAGGTTAATTGGTGTCTCTAAATTGTCATTGACTTGTGTACACCCCAGACCTGTAACTGGAAACAGCTGCACGCCGGTCCCAAACCCGGATAAATGGGGAGGGGTGGAGAGAGCAATGGCAAACTACTCTACTATCCTGCCGAAATACTTCATGGATCACATCGATGAAAGACATAATTGTGTGAAGATCGATGATCCATCAAGTGACCGAGAGTAGGTTGCGACTGTATGGCTAATCCAATCCAAAGCATTTAAAAAATGCCTAGTTGGTATTAATGAAACAAAAAGCAGTAAAAGTTTAAAAATATAAGTATATAAAAATATAAGAAAACATACTTTGAGTTTTATGTCATTGTGCATAGCATAAATATATTATATTTAATGCTTTGTCTGATCAACTTATTAGTTTTATATATTTGTTTTAGGGCATTGGCCCAACCTCATATCATGACAAACTCTAGCTTTTGGACTGCTGATAACAGTCTGGATGGTTCTTTTCGTCTTTGGTCTTTGGAATACTGAATCTAGATTCCTTGAAGCTCACAAAACTTAAAAAAAAAAAATAATAATAAATGGACACTGTGTGTTCCTGACCAAAGACAAAAAGGACAAATCAAAATAGTTAAGACTGAAATAATCTTTCTTTGAGAAACATTGTTTTTAAAGATTTCAAGATTTTTTCCCATGCATTTGTTGACAAAATGGAGATCAACTGGCCATTTTTGCCAGACTCTGCTTTTTCTGGATGCTGCTTTTATACCAATTCACATTTATTAACAAATAAAATGAAGTTGATCAGATAAAAAAGTGAATATATTGGGTTCATTCTGTCTGCAATAAAATAACAGTCAAAGTAAATGTATGGAGCACTGCATTTTAATAAACATTATAAATGTAATAACACATTGCATACCGTCATATGACTTTTTCTATTCTTGGGTTATACAGAAACAGAGACAAAGAAAGCGAGGGATGGGAGTGTGTCATTTTTGCACTAACCTGTGTCCTGAGAGCATGTGGTATTGAGGGCAGAAGCAGCGAGTCTGGCCATCATTGGTGATATCAATCCCTTACTGGCTGAGATCTTCTCCATGATGGTTGAAGCCGAATAAGATGTGGGTGTGGAGGCCACAGATGCTGCCTCACCAACTGAGCTACAGCTTGGTGCTACAGAGTCTCGTGGTGTGGAGTAGGCACCAGAGCTTGCGGCAGAAATCATGCCAGCGGCCGTTGGTGGCATTTGCAAGGGCAGCCTGGGCAGGAGAGGGAAGAATGGGTTGGAGGCCCCACTAAGGCTGTTGCTCGAGAGTGCCAGGGACACAGGCAGATTGCTGGGTAAAGCCTGTGAGAGCAAAGTGGACATACGACTAACAGTAGGTAAAGCAGTAGTGGGCTTGGTGCTGGGACTGCAAGAGCTGGTTGTAGTGGGCGTGGGCATCAAATGGGGCATGGTGGAGGACTGCTGTGTTGTGGGTGAGGCACTCAGGCTGGAGTTCTTGCTACTGATGGCCGAGAAGTCCACCAGATCATCATTGCTGGAATCCTCATGCTCTTCCTTTTGCAGTAGGTACGAAGAAGTGAGGCCCAACATGCCGGAGGAGCGAACATGGCGACGCTCATGCTTACGCTTATGTGATGTCATTTGGCTGGTGGAGGTGAAGGTGAAGCCACAGCCCTGACGAATACAGTGGAAGTGGTTGGTTGCCTTGCTGTATACGCAACCATCATACTTGCACTCCTCATACTTGTAGAACTTCTTAAAGCCATCCTTTGCATATGCATCATCTTTGATGTGATAGCTCTTGTGCTTCTCAATGTCACATTTGTTCTTGAAAGTGAAGGTGCACCCAGGACGCCTGACAAAAATACAGAACCTATATTATCAGTTTGAAATATTATTATTATTAACCATGGCAATTGTATATTTTTATTAAGGAATCAGCTATTCCAGAATATCACATTTAACCTAAGTTAATTGTAATTCTGGAAAGGAAAAGAGGATTATAGAAGCATGATAACTAGGCAAATTACCAGAATTGTATTTTGAAAAACTCAACAGTATCACTTAAGCTTTCAAAATCAACCAGGATGTATTGGATTTATTATATATTTGCTATTCTAGCTTTATTTGTAGCTATGACAAGAGCGATGTATTGTCACCATGGCATTAGCTAGCTTTCTGTCATTTTTATTTGCTAGTTTGCAAGTAAAAATTGCATTTCATTAATTAGTTAGGAACATTTTAATTATACATTTAATTATCAAATAAGTTAATGGCAGTCACAAACAAGAGTGACACTTACTGACTGAAAATGGAAACGAACTATGGAACATGCCTGAGATGACCACAACCTCCAGTGCACCATAGGTCATTAAAGTATAAACCATATTTTTAAACTGTTTAGTTTATATCTTATACCTGCACATGAGCGTATGGCTGTTGGTGACAGTTACTGGCTTGTGTGATTTACTATTTCAGATTGAATTATTTTTTATTTGGGGAAACAATGTATTAATCATTAGCTTGGGACTTACTTTTAAACAATTTATTTGTATGACAATATATATGTAAAGATATGTATTTTTTACCTGCAGTGAAAGTGTGTGGTCTTCTGGCCATAGAACTGACAGCTCACAGTGCCACAGTCTTCAGTGGCGCGAAACCTTTGGAAGCCATCATTAATCAGCTGTGCATTTTTCTTGTGGAAATTCTCATGAGTCATGACATCAGAGGTGCTCGTATACACCTTGTTACAGCCCACCTGATGGAAATTAAAAAGATAAAGTAAACAAAACAAAGGTGTTTCAAGTGGAAGTGGAGAAGGGGCAAACTGCCATAAACATTGTGGCTTTCTAAAAGCTGCAGAGGAGAAAAATGAGTTCTCTGTTCAATGTCTGGTGGTGGGTGTATTCTTTGTTTTGACAGGGTACTGGAAAAACACTGCTGATTCAACCAAAGAAAAGACATTTGGTAATTAAATGTTAAATATGGGGAGTTTAGAAACCTTTAACTTAGCCAACTCCTTAAAACTCACCATGATTTAAGGTCAAGTTTCTTGAAAAGAGAGTGACTAATGACAATTGATTTAAATGATTTAAAATGTCCTAGTCCCAACACTGTATGTCTGAAAAGGTAAATAAGGTTGCACATATCATGTTGAATTAAGTTCAAGTGAACTTAAAACATTCTCAGATCATGCATGGTAGTTGCTACTCAGGGTTTACTCACATTGATCCCAATAATAATGAATTACTCAGGACTCATTTTCTAATCTATCTTGTTTTATAATTTAGTTTATTTATTTTATTACTAATTTAAATTTAATTATTGATTTGATATTGTTACAAATTGTGATATTGTTATATATTATTATATAATATTTATAAATTGTTGCTTACCTAATTTTGCTATAATTGAATATAGTGTTAAGTATTTATTTAATTAACATCTAGGTCACCCATGGAGGATGGGTCCCCTGTTGAGTTTTGGTCCTCCCAAGGTTTCTTCCTACTACTTTCAGGGAGTTTTTCCTTGCCACTGTCGCACCTAGGCTTGCTCAATTTGGGATTGGCCTTTTAAGATAATATAATGTTGTAAAGCTCCTTTGAGACAATGTACCAGTGTAAAAAGCTCTATATAAATACATTTGATTTGAACTGAACTGAATTCATTGAATCATAAAATGTACACTTTATTTTTTATTTAACACAGTAATTATATATAGTCCAGTTTGTAAAAAAAAAATACATGAACCTTTAGCGTCTAACTTCCTCTGCAATATGTTTTGAATAATGAGACTGCTGATGTGCTGAAGTGTATAAAAAGGCAAACAAAGTGTTAGTTTACTCTATCTATCTATCTATCTATCTATGTAAAATCTGTTCCTGGTTAAAAGGGATTTTAGAGAGAGATAGCAGAGGAATTGTGAACATGTATGATGCTGTAAAAAAGTATTTCTAAAGACCCTGGTGCTTAAACAAATACTACGTTGATTTAGCTTGGGTGAGCAAAGCATATTTAATAATTTTTATTTAAACACACACACTGTTGTTTTAATTTTCCTTTACATATTTCACAATACATTTGGACTGGCATTATAATCTTCTTACATTTAATTTTCCACAGATACAACTCAGTAAGCAAGGAAGCAGTAAGCACTTTCTTTAGTCTGAAATTACGTTACTCTGCAGCAGTGCCCGGCATCAGGGAACCATAGACCAATGTTTGAATTAAAACCAGCAATTGTATATCGTTCATGGCACTTTTCTTCACCATACTGAGTCAAACAATGAAAAAAATGCCCCTCTGCCCCATCCACATATCAGGAGAATGGGTGCCAACATCTGCTGGTTCTCAGGGTTGTTAAAACAAGAGTTGAAATGTCTAATAACAATTGCTCTGTTAGCAAGACTTAAAAAAGAATATATCTTAAGCCGTCTTTCCCTCAACATTGCTTCCCACAGAGAAAATGCACTTGGGAGAATGACACCTTGAAAATAAGCAGATGTAGAAAAAAATTAAACAAATCTGTTGAGAGATACTCTTCAAATATCCACCTGGTACTAAAAGATGAAAAATGTTGAGCTTATATAAACAACTAACTGAATGTTATCCATGCCAATTAAGGAGTGAGAGAGTGTATTGGGAGTGTAGATCTGTGTCTTATTTATACATTTTAATTATGCTCTTATTTACTTTATGACACTTTTTGTCAAATGAATGGAAACCACTCTTAAATGGTAATTCGGGCCTAATGGAAAAAGCAGAAGAACTGCTACTTCCTTTTATAGACCTAGCTAAGCCGCAGGATCATGGAAATGATCTTGGTGGACCTCTCTGCCTATAGATGGCATAGACCGAAAGGCTTTACTCGTTTGCTGCCATAACATATCACAGCTCTATTCCAGCTTGCGAATGTGTGATACAGTCATCTGAATCAATGGCAAATTTTATCTAAATTATATTTAAGTTGACACTGCACTATTTAAAAAAGCCTCTATCTAAATATTACTTTGAATCAAAAACAAACAAAGGGCACAGTTTTACAGAGATTCAGGTTTGACTCCCAGCCTGGTCACTGCTTGTATGGAGTTGGCATGTTCTTCACATATCTGCATGGGTTTCATCCAGGTACTGCAGTTTCTTCCCATTCATTCATTTATTCATTCATTCATTATCTTAACAAGGGGTTGTGGATCCTGCTGGTGCCCACCTGGCAACTCTGGGCGCAAGAAAAGTGACAACCCTAAATGGGGCGCCAACCCATCGTAGAGCACACACACAGTTACACTAAGGGCCACTTTAGAGACACCAATTAACTAACCATGCATATTTTTGGACTGTACAAAGAGTAAACCCAGGCAGACACGAGAGAATATGCAGACTCCACCCTGGGATTGAACCCGGGACCTTCTTGCTGTGAGGCAGTGGTGCTACCGACCGAGCCACCGTGCTGCCCCAGTTTCCTCCCACATTATGAAAATATACATTACCCTAGGGCAAAGCTGTGAGTGAATAAATGTGTATATGTATTCATATGTGTGCACAGCAATGGACTGGCATACTGTATATGGTTTGTCGTTTAGGCAAGTGAGTCAGTGATTTAAACTGTTTTTTTGTTAAACAAAGTTTTGTCACAGCAGTGGTGTCATACAAAACTTTACAAAAAATGATGCTATGTTATGCTGAATGGTTTACCTGCATACAGTGATAATGGGTGCTCTTGCCATTGAGGTGGCAGCCATGGTAGTAAACACTGCAGTCGTCCAGTGGGCTGAAGCGCATGAAACCGTGCTGCAATGAGTTGTCCCTTTTCTTGTGCATGTTGTAGTGCCTGATCACATCCTGTTTACTGGTGAATCTCTGTCAACAGGAACACCCAGCTACAGGTTACTGACAGATACAGGTAGTTGTTCTACTGTATATGTGTGGAGGGGGTGATACTAGGCACTTGTTATTTTATCAGGCAGGCAACAGCTGCGCAAGAGACAACTGGCAGCCAACATAACAGACTGAATCATGTGTGCAGGAGGCCTCAGACAGATATAGCAAGCAAGTGAATTTACTTTTTGCTTTGCTCTTATTGCACCAAAAAACCTGCCAAACATCCAACACATTTTAGATGTTCTCAGCTTTGTGAGAAATGTTAGTGTGCAGTCTCTCAAATGGACTAAGGGAACAGGATGACAAGTACACTTTTCTTTTTGATTGCAGCATTAATACACACTTTTGCAAACTTTTTCTACACAAATGGCAACAAGGTGCCAACAAGCATTTCTTACTGAAAGTAACAACTTTATCTTTGAGTGGAAAGACAAACGTTCTCAGATATACATTTAGTAGTTGGATACATATTGTCATATCCTCTTTCATATTTCAGTTGGGATCCAGAAAAATGTTCTGCATGTTTGTGCTGTCATATTTATTTTTGGATTCCTACTACTGTGTGGGATGAGCACAAGGCCATGAAAGGAAAAACAGGATAGAATTGTGTTGCAGAAAAGTCTGGCCATGGTCGGATAATATCGTCAGCACTATGTCATGTAACATTTCATGGGTTATCACTTTCATGAGCTTGTTTTTTTTTAACTTTTTATTTTATCTACATGACACTGTTCAGGTTTACCTTCTAGTCTCTATGTTATTGTGCAAATTTTCAATTAAGTATGTGGTTATTTAATTAAAAAGTCCCCTTGATAAATATAAAATGTTATACCAAATTTGAATGTTTTTGAATTGCTTACTAGAAGAAAATAGCCACATTCAACCTTTAATTGAAGTACATTTTGTCTAGAAAAACACCCTCATGAAGAAATATATCATTATAACAAAGTCATGTGACGAAAATGTTAGTACTCTTAAAATTTGTAGAAATAAAATGTAACTGACACATATCTCCAAAACTACTAACCAAATGGCACCTGCATGCCAAGAGAATATATGGGAGGCTTTCCAGGAAAAGAGACTTTCACTGATCTTATCACAAAGTTGTCTAAACTCTATTGAGACTTTAACTACAGCCATGTGCTATGGTCAGATAAAACATAAATTTGGGTTTAGTGTATAAAAAAATGACTACATTGGAAAGAATCTGATATCCAATGCTACGTATAGTGGAGCTTCTGTAATGTTGGGTTGTTTTTCATTTGCTCCAAATGACTTAGAACTGTTGTTCAGGTACATAAACTCCATAAAAAGCTAGAGGAATGTGAACAAGCGAGAATGTAAGGCACTGCATGATCTGAAAAGATTCAGAAAAAAAGAATTCTCTTTGTATTTGTCGACCACATGCAATTTTATATAGGTGAAGGTGATGACTAATGGCTGTTTAATTGGCAAAGAAAAGTTGTACTAAATGCTGTATTAATTGTACTTAAGACAGAGGGACTTACCTGGTAATTGCATTCAGGGTCCATGCAATGATAATGCTCCCTGTACTGATAAGCACAGTGCACATGTCCACAGTGCTGGCTCCCCGAAAACCTGCAAATGAACATAATCAGCACAAAACCATTACAGTCATGTTTTCACAATAAACCAGCTAAAGATCTTCACCCCAAATAATAATTGCCACTTTAGAAGAAACATTTTATGTGCAATTAAAAGCATGACCTTTCCTCAATGTTTCAAACGAGTGATTTCCATTGCTAGCAGGAAGGTAAAATGTGACCTCTATTCAGAGCTAAGCTTTAAAGGGCACTTTAGCCTTTTATCCTCAATTGATAAATACCCTCACACTGACAAAATCATCTTCACGGAGCACAGAAATATTACAGGCGATTACAAACATGTATAGAAAGGAGATCTCTTACCTGCCCACACTCCCACAACCATGTGATTACAATTCACACTTCAGTCACAGCAATCTAAACCAAATTAGTTCCATTGGCTTCAGAAGCAGTATGCAGACTCTTATTAAACTGTAACCCCAGACGTGATTCACTCATTTGACTGTGCTTTAAACCCTGCCAAATCAGCACACGACACTCCAGGTTAACAGGCTGTGCTTTAATCAGAGAAAGGTTAGGCCTAATAGAAAGGTTTTGAGCGTGTCTGCTTGCCATCCACTCCTAAATCCCCCCACCTTCACTCATGGTGTCTGACTGGTCTGGACTGCCACAGATTGGCACTGCTTTAAAGAGGCCCATTTCCTGAGTGTTTACAGGCTGATTATAACCCTTATGATGATGACTGTTAAAAACCTCCAATTACAGCTCAAAACACATAAATAAACATTTGCATTACTGCTGCCAAGAGTACCATCTGCCAAAGTCGAGGGAAAAAGTAATAGAATTTTCCTCATAGACTGAGTCTATCCCAAGGCTGCTTTTACTGATCTTACTGCTGAGTTCATTATGCCAAATCTGAAATTGAATTATCCCTGGTGTTAGTAAGGACTTTTTAGTGCTTCGGGTCCTTTTCCTTAAAAAAAGAACAAGGCAAAATGAATGCAGGGTGCAATCCAAACAGGCCTAACAGGCCCCAAGAGTGACAAACTCACACATTCCTGTTTCCATTCAGCCTTGTGTATGTTAACACCTCTGGGAGTGCAGCCCTCCCCTCCACTCACCAGCCAGCCATATCACTTTGCACAATTCCCTCTCGCCATGTCAGGGGACTAATGGGCCGCTGCTATTCAGCAGCCGATTAAATATTAATATCGTCATGATACAAAGATTGCCACACATCTCCTGTTACAATGCTGATCAAAGTGCAGCGCAACGGTTAAAAAGCAAAACTGGAACAAAATACTACCAGAGAATCCCTGTATATACCTCAAACTCTAGAGAAGCCCAGAGGTAAAGAACTTCTTCCTATTTTTTAGGAGTCAGAGAGGGGACAAATTATGAATGTGCTTTTCGAGCATGTTTCCTCATAAGCATAAAAGCCAGTGATGATCACCCCCCAACACGCTTCAAGATGTACCAAGCTGCATTTGTCCTTTTTATGAGTTCTCATTTTCCTTTTTTCTCCCCCTTTTCTTCCCTTTCTTATTTTCCCCAGCACGGAAATTGAAACTGTATCTGAGCTTATCTGCTGCCTCCCCACGCATCAACTGCCGAGATGTTTAGACAAATTTTATGCATTATGCAGTGCAAATATCAAAACAGTTCTTGGCAGTGCCAGCAGAAGCCTCATTAAAAATTCCTTAATTAAATCTTCTTGCAAAATGTAATCAGTCCAAGGAGGATTTTTGTGTGTGTGCACAAGTAACTGTGTGTGTCTGTTAGTGCCAGAGCTTTGATTTGTGGCCTTCATGTTACAGCTTGGGAGACTAATCATTTACGCCACAGCCTCAGCCTCTCTGCCTTCTGAAACATCATTTTTCTTTCTTTAAAACCTCAATAAATAAACAAATAATAATCACATTTGTGGTGCAATGGAAAAATGAACACACAACATGAAGCACACTGAATCTTGATGCTTTGTCTAGATTTGTGAGTATTGCCATTTACTTGACTCGGTGTCTATTTGGGGATAAGATTTTAAAAATGAAAAGCTGCTCACGGATGTATTGCTCTGCATAAATAAACAATACTTATAATATTACAAAGATCAGCCAATGTTTGAAATATATTTAAACATGTATTGCAATGTTTTCTTAAGATTTCACTGCCAGTAACATCAGTATACAAAGACCACAGCACGGCACAAAACATCAAAACTTGCAAGAAGAATTTTGTACCTGGCAATATATTTCTGATAGACATTGACATCCTCTGCCACAGGTTTTTCTGCAGGAACACCATTCCTGTCATAGCATACAAAAAAGGAGAATGAGTGGCAATACACACAGCACTAATAACATTTTAAAGCTAAAAATTCAGTTATAAAATATTAGATCAATGATGAAAAGAGACCAAGACACCATGTTTGTGCCAAAGAGTTAGATAAACAACACTGTTTCTGCTTGTGCTTTAAGGGAGAACTGTAAAAGTATGTGAACCTCAAAGATTAGCAATTATTTTAAAGGTGAAAGAGCCATTTGTTTTCAATTAGTGGGATGACAATAAAATTAATTTTTAAAGAATAAATATATATGAAAGTCAGATCTTAACAATATATGTTTGTGAAAGTATATCAGGTCACAAAAAAGGAGGATCTCAGCAAAATGAGAATTGTTGATGGACATAGGTCTGAAGAAGTGTTTTTACAAAACAATTTCTAAAGAGTCTGGACTTCACCAGTCCATATTCAGATAAATTATGCACAACTGGAGGAAATTCAAGATTTCTACCCTACCAAGAAGTGCTCGATCAACAAAGATCACTCAAAGAGTAAAACATATAAAACACAGTGGTTGTAGTCACGGTTAGGGCCAATTTTACTGCACCAAAGTAAAAACCCCAGTAAAATTCCCCAAAGCTGATGTGCAGAATCAACAATCATCAGAAACATTTAGTTGCAGTTATTACACATTAGGGTCATACCAGATACTGAAGCAAAGATCCACATATATGTAATATTGAATACTCTTTTATAAATAAATAAATGGCTTAAATAACTACATTAAAATAAATGTTTACTTGTTTATATTAATCAATTTTAAGAAATGTTGATAATGTTTTAGGCTAATTCTATGCATAAAGTGCATAGTGCATGCTAAAGTGTTAACAACCTTTCAAACACCATTGCATATGTGGACCTCAAGTTACCACTGTAAAGTTTTTTCCAAAATGTTTTCAAAGTGCAGCATCCATTCTTGTCAGACCTGCACTCCTGACCCAAACAAACCACAAATTGTTGCTACAAATTAGCTAAACACCAACCATAGCTTATGTTTATTGTACCGAACGTTTCATATATAACATTCAGTTTGTAAATATCAAGAATTCACTTTAACACTATAAGTTTCGTGCTGGCTTGACCTACATATACCTAAAGCTCTGGTAATTTGACCACTAGGAATTAACATGCTTAACAGAGTGTACAATCATGGTGGATTGATACCATGACTGCTGATAGAAATATCTTATTGATATTTGAATACTTTGAATCTGACTAATATTCAGTTAGAACAAAATTATCTGCTCCTCCAATTTTTCTAAATTTAAGTGGTCCCAAGAGGGACAAATGCAAAAGAAAAATGAAGAGATCCTTACTTGATTGAAGAAACAGTTCCAGTAGTGATGGACTCAGTCTTAGAGAAGTTGGACTTCATGTAGTCAGCATTAAAGCCCAGATGTCCCACCTGGTCTGCTGGTAAGCATGGTAGTCCAACAGCTCCTGCAGAGGCAGCAGTGGGTATCACAGGAGTGCCTGGACTGGCTGGTGTGGAGGAGAGAACGCCGGGCATCATGGCAGAATCCCCCTTTCCAGGAAGGAGCTTCTGGATATTTCGGATGTCATATTTGGATGGCCGGCCTACTTTACCTGTCTTGAAAGCTATGGCACCACCCATGTCAGAGTTTCCCTCTCCTGGTTTAAATAGGTGCAGATACTTGACATTCTCCAGATCATATTTGGAAGGTCGCTTGTAGGCATTGCCATTTTGTTGTCTTAGGCTCTCGCCCATCTTCAGCTTCTGAATGAAAAAGTCATATTTGGAGGCACGGGATGATAGGTTCTGGGCAGGTATGACAGGGCGAGTACTTAGTTTATGCTCCATTCCTGGAGAGAAAATTTGAGCTTCAGCTCCTGGGGGGCAGGTGGAAGGTGGCAGGATTGAGGCACCCTTCTCCTTTGAGTTGAGCTCCTCCGGTTTTATGTGCATGGGCCATGGCAGTGCCTCGCCTGCCTTCAACTTGCGTATGTATTCTTCGTACTTGGAGAAGCGCCCCCTGCATGTGGCCTCCTCACTGCTCAGGGATGAGGGTTCTGAGGTAGCAGCTTTCAGCTTCTCAAAGCTGATCTTTTTGGCCAGCTCGTCACGACCCTGCTGGTCATCATAGCCAAACATGTGGAGGAATTCATTCATGGTGCTTGCTGCATAGTCACGAAGGGCAGAGACCTCCCCTACACACATCAAATAAAGCCATGTTATATTTCATATAGTAACTAAGTCTGTGAAGTATAAAAAATATGCAGCATTTATACAATTATAAATGTATAACCTGTTGGATGCTAGGGTAGACTCATTGGCCATTTAAATTTTTAAAACAATATGGTGGACAACATATATAATTATAAAACCTATTGTGCTTATTTATTGATGTTTGATAAGTCAGTCATTTCCCTTACTATATTCAACTGCCAGGGTCAGAATGTTTGTTAAAAAAAATCCAGTGAGCAGAATCTTTCATTGAAATAGTGGCTTTATGAACACAACAGAGGCTCAGAGATCCACAAATCTTCTGTCAGATTTTGCATGCAATTAGTTTGAGTTTAATCAATGAACAGTGCAGTATTGCAGGGAGATATCTGATCATGTGATTTACTAAAATATTAAATACCACCAAGATTAATTTATAATATTCACACTCTGTCAACCATTCATTAATAAGAAAGAAATTAAAGAGAAGCTGGGCTTTCTGTGTAGTTGCAATTACCTGTTTATAAATATGATACATACATTGTGGCAGTTTACAATGTACTGGGTTCTAATCCCATATACAATGGACCTATTAAAGTGTCCCATTCATTTGAGATTTCAAAGTAACTTTTAAAAAAAACTCATTGTCCTCTCCAAGGACAGTGCCAAATGCAATAAATGCATAGTTTAATTGTAACTGTGTTGTGTAGAAATTAATTCTGGCCCATTAACTTTTCATCCAGGTTGGGGATGAACTCAGGGAGGTGGACTGGAAGAAAATGCTTTAATTCAAAAGCAGAAAAAATATTCATTGTTCGTAATGCTCACTCAAAAGTGCAAAAATGCACTCACTACAAAAGTAACATAACATTCTTACATTATTTTATAAGTTGGATGATAATCACTCACATACACTCCTAGGTCATCCCACCATCCCACCAAATAACAATTAATAAAAATATATTACCATTTTCATGTACAAAAGACAGTCAAAGTGTAACATGAGTCATATCACAGGTAATTCATGCCAATACAATTCAATACAATTTCCATGAGACAAGGATTGGTTTTCTTCTGAAAGTATAATAAATTCAATAAAAATGAAAGTTAATAAGACAATGAATGAATGAATGAATTAATTAACAAATGACTGGATTATGAAAAATGTAAAGAGCATATATAAGGGTATTAAAAATGATCGTATATTCTTCAAGATCTGAATATTCCTCTACAATATTTATTTATTATCTGGATGGGAATAAGTTTATTAATACTAATAAGTAAGTCTTTAATACATTTGATAATACAAGATGCACATCTTTAAGTTTCACTTAAAGATTGACAAATTCAAACGTAACAGCAAGGCTCATTTCAAAATAATAATTAGAAAATTACAAATATTTTAGTAATAAGAGCATTTTCTTAATTTCCCTTATAGAAACCCCTATTGCTGCTCAAACCAAACTCTATAATTGTATTTTAAATTTGCATTAGCCAGCCTAACTGCTCTGCTTTTGCTTTAATATCTATGTTGCATAAAGCTATTTTGGCACATGACAGGCTGAAGTACCTTTCCAGCAGCTTTGTATTTATAGCTTTATAATTTTATATATGTTATATACATGTACATATTTGTTTCTCTGGTGTAGTTGTTGACTCTCATTGTCCCTTGTTCGGGTTTGTGTTTGTTTCTCTGTGGTGCTGTGGTGTTTGGTTGTGCTCTATATGTTCTCCCATCTGCCTTATCATGTTCGTGTATTGTCCTCATTAGCCTATTATCCTTATTATGTTTAGATAGATATCTATTCTTATCTGCTTTATTGGCCTGCTGTAATGCAAGTTCACTTATTATGGTTGCTAGTCCTGTTAGCTGTTACCTTGTCATCATTTTTCCCTTGTTGTTCCTGTTAGCAATATTTTAACTTATTTATGTATTTTTTTATACATGCTATGTATTTTTCATTGTGTGCTCCACATGTATCATTGTTATTAAACTGTACCCACTTGGAAAAAGAAGGACTTATTGCATCTATGAAACAAAGAATTAATGGAGTTCTGAAGGTAAAACGGGGTCAAACCTAGTACCAGCAATGTCTATCTAATAAAGTGGCCAGTGAGTGAGGCAATTGGCATACATTTTACAGCACTATGTAATTTGAAAACAGGCACTATGTCTATCTAGTTGGCCAAAAATAGCTATCCATAGTCACTGAAAGCTTATAAGTAAACTAATGAATAGCCACAAAGCATTAAGCCAGTTGGTACACCTCAGTGCTAGCAAGGTGTACCTAATATAGTGGCCAGTGACTGTAAATGTTACAGTTATTGCACTGTGTAAGGCAACTGCTTTAGATTGTGCACTCATGTTGAGGCTGGTCTAGGCCCAAAATAATTTCTGTTATCGTATTAACAGTTGCTTTACACCGATTTTTCTATATTTAAGCAGTAAATAAGACCATCTAATAAAGTGCTACGCAAGAAGCTTTTTTTGTGGTTGTGCACAGACAGGGAACCCGCACAGCACCTCTGAGTGAGTTAAATGTTTTGAAGGTCGCAGTTTCTCTCATTGATCTTGCAATGTTTGTTAATTACATTGTCACTGATGTTGTGAGAGATAATTAAGCCACTATGTTTATATGCATAATTATGTGCGCTCCACATCAGCCTTTGAGAGACAGCAGCGAGGAAAGGGGAAAAATATTTTAATTGTAAGCCACACAATAACATGGCGGTAGAGATGCCCTAGTTACAATTAGCAAAGTCGGAAGAGGGGGAGTAAGAAAAACAAGTCAAAAGAGAATAGTGGAGACTGTTCGACGTAACCCTCAGACATTTTACTGCTTTCGGAGATCTAAGAGCAACATAAATTGTTGAACACAAAGGTGTGGTGTATCTCACAACATGATCTCATATTTACAACAGTGTTTTATGTGTTCCTTTACTTATATCAAATAATAACACAATTAATTAAACAACAACACTTGGTGAAAACAAAATTAAACTGTAAGGTAAAACCCCAACATTACAACATTACGTTATCTACTTTATTTTGAATGTTTTTGAAATGACCTTTAAAAGCATTCCTTATGTTCAGCTAATTATTATTGTTGCAAATGCTTTTTTGTTGTTTTTTGGATGTGGGCCATAAAATTAACCCAATAGTGTCACAGATATTGTAATTTATCAAGCAAAAGTAAATTACAGTGCTATTTTCTTTTTAAAATGAAAACTACCTGGACAGCAACACGTGATTCACAAGTGTTCATAAATCTATTATATGATCTTAACTATGTGTCAAATTGTTTCCAAGGATTACATGAAACTGCCAAATTTAAAAAAGTGATAGATATACAGGCACTATTACAATATGTCTAATCAAAGAAAAACATAGCTGTACCCAAAAAAGGTATGACTGTTTATTAATCAGTTAATAGGTCGAAATTATCACTTGCTTGCTATTTTGTAATAATGACTCAATTATTATACAATATATAATTATTATTTTAAAGTTGTTGCTGGACTAAGGAACACAATTTTAGATTTTAGCAAATACAATAAATTCACCCATATACCTCTCTTGCATTTGATTGATAAATTAAACTGGTACTGGATTTGTTACTAGGAACTGAAGTCACCTTAGAAATACATAGTAATTAATTTGGAGGTACATAGTAACTCTAGATTTTTCTTCCACAAATGATCACTTCATCCTATATGAATATGGCCATGTCAAAATCTAATTTCCCCCTTGTTGGAAAGCTGCTCTTTCATACTGTCCTTGATCTTGAAAAGGTGAAAGTATAGCTCAATTAAATAAACCAGAATCAGCAAAATGACATCTCAAGTGGGACATGTATCTACTAATGTTGCATAAAAGAGAAATTTTAATACCTGGAGAAGAGAAGGAGGCTTGGCAGTTGGGCGTTCCAGTTGAAGGTGGATACCCTGTCTCTTTATGAGGACTATCTGAGTCTCTTTCTTCATGGTAACTGCCCTCGTGAGATATGGGCATGGATTCAGATTCTTCCTTATAGTCCTCCTCATCACTGCAGCCCTTTGGCTGTACCATGTATACACCCTCTGGAGGGTCCTCATCTCCTGCATTGGCTTTGGGTCCTCTTTGCTTATTGCCATCCAAAGATGCTGGGTCATCAGCATACTCGCCATTCACCCACTTTTCAATGGCCTCACGTCGTTTCTGGTCATCCTCCAGAGTTTGTCCCATTGCCAGACCTTCTGAGAACTCGCTGTCGGGTCTGTCACCCTCATCATAGTGCGAGCTGCCCCACTCACTGTTGTCTGCCAGACTTGGGTCTCCCTCAGCATTCTGTGAGCTGCAGTCATACACCACTTGCCGGCTTAACTTGGCACAAATAGCATTGAGTTTTAGGCCACCTTTTCTTTTGGCGGCCATCATGGATTTTCCTGAGGTCTTTTCAGTACACAAACCCCTTTCAGCTATACAGAGAGAGAGAGAGAGAGAGAGAGAGAGAGAGAGAGAGAGAGAGAGAGAGAGAGAGAGAGAGAGAGAGAGAGAGAGAGGGAGAGACAGAGATAAATTTAGTTTTTTCTTTTATTTTGAACACAATAATTTTTGATAACTGACTAGAGCAATACCACTTGCCATTTGTAGTTTTTCATACTCTAGAGCTTTAGAAGTTTTGTTAACAGCCTTGTTTACCTCGCCACACACACGCTGTACAACGATGTTACCACTCAAGGTAAGTTTGCTATATAAAAGGAAGATTTACTGAATAGAACCTAATCTGCACACTCCATGGTGCTGTGTGATTGTTCTCCTGAGTTTACATATACCTAAGTTACATCTCCCAGTCCGTAGCCAAACCAAGAGGTAGCCAAACCAAACCACACGCATGCGTGCCAGTGTTTGTAACACAATCATATAGTATCATTCAGATATTGTCTGCTTTCATCTTGTCAACGTTTCTTTCTGCCATTACCACATACACACACTAATAAGTTAATTTCAGCTGGATATATAAATTTCTTATCACAATATAATTAGCAAAAAAGGGGCTGGGTTTACTGTAGTGATATACAAAGCTAAAAGGCTAAGCTGGTCTGTCAGGCGGCATGCTAGGGGCCCCATGTCCTTGGCACATGCTTTCTCAGTTACTGTGTTTGCGCTCAGCCCTTCCTCCCTGAAACAATGAGCTGAACATTTATGTGCCGAGCGCCTCTCCATAACACACACCGGTCAGATCTAAACACAACAAGAGGACATTTTTGCCCATAGACAATCACAGGACCAGGGTGAAAGGTTCACACTAGAGAGGGTAGCAATTTAGAACTAAAATCAGCTGGAAAAACTATTAGGAAGTGGAAGACATAAATTCTGAAAGGCTTTATTCAGAACACCCCAAAGGAAGATTGAGGTCATCTGGGCGTAACAGTAAAGGTCATTTTTCTGTTTACTGTACCACTATTTCATGTTTTAACTACAGATTTCCTGACCATGATTATATATCTTTGCTTGGTAGGAAATAATCCAATAGAAGTGACTGCTGTGTCATTATACATATTTTTGTGCATTCTTGCAAACACGTTAACACTTCAGTCAGAATACATTGAATTGGAAGATTATAATCCTTTCTATAATTTCTGTATCTGGTATTTATGTTTAGATTCTAAATAGAGAATAAATGTATCTGGGTTATTAAATAAAAGTAGTTTAGAAGTTAAGAGAATTACCATATTGTAGAAAGAAGAAGACCTAGTCACTCTGTAGTCACTGAATTATGGAATCCTTGGTTTTGTCTACACTTGATGATTGCTGTGGCATCCATAATGTTTACCTCCATGTACAGTATACAGTACAGTGTAAATCAGTACAGATACAGACAAAAGCAAAAACAGATACACAGAAGGTTTTCTGTTTGAAAAAAAAACAAGTGAATCAACAAAAACCCTAATAATTCCACACTTAGGCCAGCTTGTTTTAGCACAAGTAAAAATCATTGATTTTGCTCACTCAGTATCTAAGGTGATTGTACATGGTTGTCCACCTTGATTTCATAAATAAGTGGTGATCTTCGTAACCTGCTTCTCTATAGAGAAGATGTTTATTTTAACAATGACATGATTTCACAGAAATACTGCAGAACTGGAAGGTAAGCAATACAGTTACTGTATAAGGGGAAAATATTTGGAAAAATGCTCAACCTATTTTAAACAATTTGAGGACATCGCAGGTCCTGTTTTATTAGCTGAGCCAGAGATACCCATTAAAGGCCTTCTAAGCTTCTGAGAAGAAACTAAAAAATGCAATTTGCTGCTAAAATTACTAAAATAAAATAGATTTTGATAGCAACCCTTCTCAAAGTCAGGCAGTAACAGCTCTCAGTTGTTTAATGTGGATCTTCTGTTTATGCACCAGGACGATATCATGCCCAATCAAGTGGTGTTTCAAATCCTAATAATGCTGTTGGAAGTGCATTATTTGTGTGAACGTGTGCTGACTGTAATCAGGATGCTGGAGTGGGAGAGTGGCTGATAATGACTGCTTAGACTGGCATGCCCTGTCCTCTTTTTTTCTCCCTTTCTTCCTTTCTCTTTCTCTGACAGACACAGTACTTAAAAAATAGAAATAGATGGCATATGAGTTAACTATTTGCCATTTCCAGCAGTCAGACTATTCTAGGAATACATCTCCTATTTCCAAACACAAGTCCGCTGCCTCCTACGTTCTATAGAAAACTATATTTCTATGTATGCAGTTTTGCTAAGAGACTGCTGGCATATCAATGTAAACCTAAACCTATAACACAGTGTGCCCTCCCAGTCATGCAGGGTGTTAGTGGTATAGGGTGGGGAATTTTTAAGTGTTTCAACATAGCTTGAATGACAAGGACAAAGCCCCATCATATGGTGAGTCAATTAATATAAAGCAGGCATGGGAAATACTAGGGTAGTACAAGATTATTTTAAATTATTTAACACACTTCCGTTTACAAATTATCGGCTTTGCCCTTTACACTTTACAATTGGTTTAGGTTACTGAGGATAAGGATAGGGTTAGGTGTTGTGAAATATTAATTAGCTATTGTGATATTATGCCAATGGTAAATCTCCACAATGAAAGAAATACAAACTTGTGTGATATGTGTTCCTTGACCATTACACCCCAACCTGCACAACAAGAACACAAATACATCAACCTCCCCTACCTGAAATAAAAGTAAAGTAGTGCCAATCTGTTTCATTTTATGAATTTACAGCTGACAGGAACTGTGTGTTTCCCTCATTCCCTTAAGGCAATAAATGGGGAAGCCAAGCAGAAAGCCACTGATGGACCAATCCTCCAGACCCAGCAGCTGGACCCTCCTTCACTTTTATTACACAAGAATAACAATAAGCAGGTCTGTGACCCCATGTCCTGATTTGCCGTAATTTTTCCGACAGTCTGAGCCGATGCTCTAAATTTCCATTTTCTTCTTGCATATTTAATTGAGTTTTGTCCCACTGGTGTGGAAATGATTTGTTTTTCGCTCTCTCTTCACTTGACTCCTCTTCAGAGTCAGTAACCCTGATTAAGACATTCACGTTAATTTCCCAGCACACACCTTTTTGTGCATTAATGGCTCTGATCATCTAATAAAAACTTCTCAGTATTACTGCTGATCACTGCCGGTTGTGTTCCTGACCTGAGGCTGTAACAATCATATCTGGGCTCTGATTATTATAAACAATGTCACGGCATAGTACATTTTAAGTGTAAGGAGTCAGATGAAGAATCCAATGTGGATTTTCGGAGGATATTTGAGGATTTGTAGTGCTTTACTTTTGGTTCAGTACAAAAAGCAGTCCTCAAAAAAGCTTAAGTTAGTAAAATACAGCAAAATAAGACACACTTAATTAAAAACTGTTAACATTTTGTAAAACCTTCACTTCAACTGCTGTCCATTAATTGCTTTAATTTGATGGATTCTAATGAATTTTTAGATTCTTCTGCAGGATCTTTTGTCACATAAAGACAAAACAACTGTGATTAAAAAGAGACATGACAGCTAACCACAACCTCAGTTACCTAAAGCATATCTATTGGCTTTGTTTTTTTAAGATTTCTGTTAAAACTGTTAAAAATTTTCATTGTGGGGAACAGCAATAAAATAATAGTTGTTATAACAACACACCCCAGCGTTTTTTGTTTTTTTTTTTTTGCTATCAATAAAGCACTTCTTGCTTTTAGTCACAGATGTCACCTTTCATGCTGCATGCTGACATTGGTAGACCTACTCCGGCTTCTCACAGAAGCAACCCCCCTCTGCCTTCTTTCCTTCTCCCCTGGCATCATCCCTCTCTCCCTTTAACTTTCAGACAGGGGCCATCAGCCATAAGCAGTACTAGCATAAACAAGTAAGCCCTAAAGAAACAAAGGCACACATGGGCACGTGCTACACAGGACAATGGACACAAAACTGTGCTGTATATTTTTAAACATGAAACGGAACGGGAAATATGCTGTTATAGAAGCAATTAGGTGTAGACTATTTTTTTAAAGCAGAACACTTGTAATATGTTCTTTTTAAATAATGCTAGTTTTCAATGAAAATGCTTAGAGGCAGCAATTACAACAGAGGAAAATAATATATGGATCACTGACATCCAATCAATCAGTATAAGAGGGTGTCTTTACTTCCCTGTTAACCAGTGGCCCTGCCGATAGAGAAAGCTCGCTTTCTTCCACTAAGGCATTCTAGTACCTGCATGTTAGCTTAGTAAAGTGCACCAAAAGCACTGACTGCATACTTAACCTCCAAACGTTTATCTCAGACTAAACAAAAGGTAGGATCTAAATGGTTATTGTTAACATATTTACTAGGCTGTAGTGTTAAGGGTTGTGTTAATAGCATTTTTAATTTTGTTTAATATAACTGATTTTTAAAACAATAGTACTATTCAAAATATTCAACATATTACTGTTTGGAAAACCATTAATTCAGTATTCTTAGGAAAAATCTTTGAGCAAACCTACATATGAATGGTCTTAAGATGCTTCACTGTTGGCATAACATGGGACTGAAGGAAGCGCTCACATTTTCTTCTCTGAACAGTCGTTTTTTCAGATGTCCCAAACAGTCTGAAGGGGGCTTTACCAGAGAAAATAACTTTACCCCAGTCCTCTGCAGTCCAATCTCTATACGTCCTGCAGAATGTCTGACTGGTTTTCTTGGAGAGAAGTGACTTCTCTATGGCACTTCTAACACCAAGCCATCCTTCATCACACTGTACATTCAGATGCACCCACATCTGCCATTCCTGAGCATGCTCTGCACTGATGGTGACCCGATCTCGTAGCTGAATCTTCATTATGAGATTGCTTAACTTTCTTGAGCACCCTGAAGCCTTCTACACTGCAACTGGACCACTCTCCTAAAAGTTGTTAATGATTAAATATGGTTGATCAGAGTGCTATCGTATAAGAAGCAATGCCTCTGCCTGTGAAAACCTTTTGATGCAATGCAATGATGACTGCACGTTTCCTTGGTGGTAACCATGCTTAACAGAAGACAACTTAAAAGCACCACTACCCTTTTAAAGCAAAGTCTGCTTTTCTAATCACCATGACAGAATGATATCAGATGTCTTGTCCTCATTAACCTTTACTCCTCAGCTAATGAGGACATCGTTAAGATGACGTTAGTACGCCATTTTGTTTGGACTGAAATGCAGCAAATTCATTTTGCTCCAATTGCCACCATAAAACTGATGCAACAAGCGTTGTGGAAACCAAAATTTGTCCCATTCTCAAAACTTTTGGTCATGACTGTACATGTATGTTTGACACTCAAACACTTCTAAAATAAAATACCAATTTAGTCTCTGCATCAAGTGGAGCCAGACTGGTGCTGGAGGTTAAGTAACTATGTTGGCAGAGCTGAACTGTAGGACTCCTGGCATGGTCAGACAGTAATGTAAGTGAGTGAAAGTACATTTTGGAAGAAGGTTCAGCAGCAGGGCATTAAATCAATGCTACAAAGAACCTCATAATGACTCTCAAGAACTTTTGAAATAATGTCTGCACAAATATGTTGTCAGCTTCATTTCTCCAAAAGATGCCATAACTGCTTGTAAAGCAAAAGTATGAGCAAAATGTGTGTAGACATTGTGTAATTAGTTTAGTGTAAGTTGATAGAGGGCAGCACCATCATGCTTGGTCTGAAGGGGCTGAGAGACATTATTTGTAAATATATATTCAAATTAGCAGTTCAGAAACCACACTGCTAAACCAAACCACCATTACAACCCATTCTCCAGGAGAACAAAGGCATTCGATTAGTTATCAATAAACTATACAGAAACATTTAATGCAGAAGTGAATCATTCACTACAGCAATGATAATAGTAGTTATGAGAGGAACCGAACTTTGGGCCAATGGAAAACATCTCCTGGTCTAATAAAAGTTAACAACAACAAAAAACAGAGCACAGCAATGATGTAAACTGCTACATCATATAATTCTAGCCTGTTAATTATGTCAGTTTTCTTTCCACAAAATATTCTATGTTCAGAGCGAAAAGAATTGCAAATATTTGGTGAATAACAAAAGTTTATTAAGAAACACTATCATAAAAACTCATACCTGTATACTGCTAGAAGCACTTCCTTTTTTAGATCTTAAGTGCTTTATCTTATTTAATAGTTTAATAATTAAGTTTTTATGTAATTGCAGACATTATGAATCTGGGATATTTCATGTTTTTTCTGGTCAACTTTGTGTAATTTGTTAATAAACGTTCATTATTACATTTTAAGTATTCCAATAAAGTTGGGGAAGGGACAATGTAGGATTAGCAATTAAGTAAAAAAAATCTAAATATTTATGCTGTTTCAAACAGGTAATGTCAACAGATGCTTATAATCATGATTTGGTACAAAAGCAGCATCCAGTTATTCTAGAGCACAGGTGGGCAGATGATCTCAAAAGATTTGCCAACAAATGTCTAAGAAAATTATTTAAATATTTAAAAACATTGTTTCTCATACAACGATTGGACGGGATTTGCATAGTTAAGTCCTAAGTTTTTATGATTTGACTTGTTTTGCATTGTTTTGTTGGAAAATACTTGAGACATACCTTTACAATATGTCATCTTGAAGGTAGTATATGTTGATATAAAATCTCAATGTACTTATCTGCATTAATGCTGCTATCACAGAACTGTCAATGACCTTTCCCAGTTCCTTTGCCCCAACCCCATATAACATACCCTGGATTTTGAATTTGTCACTGAAATGCGTCTCGATGATCCTATTCATCTTTGGTCCCGGTTAATTGTACATTTCCTTAAAAAAATACCAGAAATACTGATTCGTTCAACCACTGTGTAATGGTCCATACTAGATTTCTCCAAGTTGAAGTAAATGTAAGAGAAACTTATTTTTTAATTGTACAATTTTATTTCAAATGCAGTTTCCATGCATTAAAAATGTAAATGTTTTCCTAATAGGTATTCAAGATCAAGTTCATTCAAATGCAAAATATTTTTGGATTCCTGTGCTTGCACTTGTTCTATGTTTTAAAATGCTTTTTTCTTATTCTGCCTGGGTTTCACTGCCCTCCACTCATGATGAGAAGACGAGATGACTTGGGAGGGTAAAACGATTAATTTCAGAAAACTTAACTGACAAGATCAAGCTCTGGACGATTAAATCATACAAGTCATGTAGGTTTACTAAGGTACATGTAAAGAGGAATTAATCATAATAGATACACAATAGCAGCACCATAGTCATTTGAAGGATGAAAATGAAAAAATATTAAATATATATATATATTATTTTTATTTTAATAGAAAATATAAGCATATTAGACTAGCTGTTTTAAGGGGGATTTTCAAATTCCTATTCGCCTCTTAAAGCATAAGAAACATGAGCAGTGTAAGTCAGGAGGATGAGATGCTTTTTTCTGCATTAACAGTGCTAAGCTGGAGCGTGTGTGTGCCTGTGTCTGCATGTCTGCCTGTGTACTACACAATACAACTGCTCCTGGCTGTAGGTCATGTCCAATACAGTGCAGTCAGTTCAAAACCCAGATTCAATTAAATATAAACAGATTCTGTAAAAAGAAGCAAAAAGGAGGCTAGACATTACAAGACATTTGAACCAAAACATACAATAAACAAAAATAAGCACATGATTACTTAGAGTAACATGTTCAACTTTTGAAATAATGTTCACATTCAGCAAACACATGTAAAAAAAAAAAAAGCAGACAGACGTGGACACACACACACACACACACAGAACACAACACAACACACACATGTCAACGCCTTCATGTCAACAATATGCTATATGCAGATCTATATGTATGTCTATATTAATTGTGTGCGTACAATGGTACTTGGAAGTTTGTGAAACTTTTCGAGTTTTCTATATTTCTGTGTAAACACTACATGAATTTCAAAAATATATAAATGTATTCTAATATAATATTAATATATATGACAATATAATATATAAATATATTCTGCTGCGCATTTGGAGAGTAGGGCCAGGATTTGCCATAAACAACATAAAATCATGAATTTCCTATCTTGTATCAATGGTTCAGGCTGCTGGTGGTGTAGTCCTGTGTGGGTACTTTCTTGCTACACTTTAGTCCCTTCAATACCAAATGAGCAATGTTTAAACACTACCTACCCTGAGTATTGCTGCTAATCATGTCAATATATTTAAGGCCACTGTGGTCTAACAACTACTGCAGGCTACTTCTAACAGGATAACCCTGTCACAAAGCTCAGACCATCTCAACCTGGCTTCTTGAACATGAGAATGTGTTCTCTATACTCACATGGAAATGGCCTCTACAGTCACCAGACCTCAATCCAATAGATCACATTTAGGACGTGGTGGAATAAGAGATCTGCATCATGGATGTGCAGATAATGCTATCATGTCAATATGGTCAAAGATCTCTTACAAATAGCTCTCTTTGAAACCATTTGGATATCTCAATGACTCTATAGCTACAGTATGTAGTTCTGTAGAATATGTACACACAGGGATAAACAATTGCCATTACCGTCTACTTAAGAAGTGCCATTAAAGGTAACAGCACTGAACCACGGTGCAGTTCAGCTATATATGCCTCCACAGGCAGCAGAAATCTGAGGCTGTGTTGCACTCTGGGAAGCAGAGCTTCCTCTGACAAAGCAAGCATTTGTGCATCTTTGCCACACTTGCTGGTCAGAGGCAGTGATGCAGTGATGGCTTAAACTGTGTGCTTAGGATTCTTCTACTGAAGAGCCAGCACAGTAATATGTACACCCTCTGCCCTCTGGAAATGGCCTTCAGGCAGGTGTGCAAGCATGACATGTTTTAGTACACTTGTACTGACCAGAGTAAAAACCTTTTTAGGGATTAAAATTTACAAAAAATGTTTTGTGAAAAAAACTGTGACAAAAACTGTCAACATCTTAAATGTTTTACTTGAAACCTATCTAACTGTTTTTCATAAAAATATGACATTTTTAAAAAAAAGTTATAGACTAAAACATTTTAACACGTGTAGTGTCTGTTTTTGACATAGATGTAACAGATCTTTTTGGAACACAAGCTTTAGTAGGTACAGAGATGGTTTACAGAAACTGTGTGCTATTTTGGTCAAAGAACCCAAAAGGAAGTGTTGCTGGCTGACTCAAACAAAGAATTTGCTTTTGATAAAACCACAACAGCTTCTTGTATATTCTTCAGTAAAACATTTTGGCTTCCTGATTTTATTTATGCAATATCGTCTAGTAAAACGGAAGCAACACAACAAGTAAACAGCTTTTTTGCACATATCACCATGAAAGGCAATACAAAAATGTGCAGTTAAACTAGCACTGGTGTAAAAAACACCATGAGCAATAACATTAACACTGTCTTCTTGCATTGACCTAAATTGCATGAATGCACTGAAGCTTATGATGGGCTTCACACTGGTGCAGGTTGTAATTTTGCATTTCAACAGCATCAGGATTCTCCTTATGATTATTTTAAACTGAAAACCAATACTCATTTGAAGTGCAAATGTGATGAATTACTGTAGCAGATTGCTGCTATTAATTATTAAAGCATATTTTATAAATATTCAAGTCTGTCATGCATCTAATAATAAATGCTTTGGAGAAGGAATATAATTCTATTCACTACAATGCTAGGGTTGGCACATGAACTCTGAGAATCTCACTCTGCCTTGCCATATTCTACTAAATGACCAAATAATCACTGGGTCTACCTTTTTAAAAATTGTATTCTTCTGAAAAAGAATCTTCTTAGGAAAAAACATGCATCCATACCATTCTGCCATCTGGACACACCAAGTTCCATTACTGGCGATGCCATATGGTAAAATACATATGTATATGACTGTGTCTGTGCCACTGTAAGCTTGACTAGTTTTAGTACTTAAAACTCCAAATATTAAAAGAACGAATAGTGGAAAAATAGCAAAAACAAAACAAAGAAGATCAATTAATTGTTATGGCTGACAGATTATTAAAATATTTAATTACATTATTTATGCTTATTAAACATGCTTGCTCATATTTCACCCTTAAGAAATTGTGCCATTAAAATAGCACTACACAGTCATATGAGGGTCCAATACAGGCTTCATCAAAATGCATTTATTACTTAATCCTATAATTCTGATTACAATATTTTCATCATGCATAAACTTCTTTGATGCATCACAATCAAGATTACAAGAACAATAACTTCTTAAAGGAAAATATTCATTTTACTAGATACTTTTATAGAAACAGTATTTGCAAGCTGATATCCTGTGTACCATGCGACGAAGTGTGCAATGAGTGTTATGAGTAAAGTGTATAGTTCTCATAGCTATAAATTGTGCTATCAGGTAAGTTCCCTGCTCTTTCCCCAGCAGAGTAAATTTCAACCAAGCGCAATGAGGAGATTAAAACTGTCAGAACGGCAACACTAACCCTTCATTATCAGAGCACCAGGCCCCAAACACACACACACACACACACAAATACCCATACACATCTACACGATAGTCTCCACTGCCTGGCTATGGAACTAGTAATTACCAGAGCAACCTAGTATACTCTTAGTGTGCTTTCTATCTCACCACCTATTCCACCTTCTTAACATCTGTCATCCTACCTCATCTGTCCTCTCCTTTTTACTCTAAAGTCTATTTCCCACCCTCTTCATCTCTTCTATACCATATCACTAGCCTGGTGCAAGCTTTTTGCCAGATGGTGTGACGTACTCGTCAGCACACCAGGCAATGTGTGCTTACTCTATTAAGTTCAGCTTTATCAAATTAGTTCAGGATCCAGCTAATGTGTAATAAAGCTACAGTGAAACTCCTGCTGCTTCCCCGACATCAGTTCTGCAAGTGCCAGCCAAACCAACAGCCTTGCATCAGCTCTGGCGCATGCCATTCCTCCCCCACTGATCAGCTTATGGCACACCAATAACACCAATCTTGTGTGTCTCTACAAGACACTCTCTGTTAAGAGAGTGATACTGAATAAATACTGCTGCTCAAACAGGTAGCAACATTTTAAATGAACCACACAATGCTAGGCATTTATCAGAAGTAGCAACGAAGGTTACTGTTTTCATACAGATTCCATATGAAAGGTTGGCATGCTGCTGCACATTTTACGAAACATAACCTTTTGAAATGTATCTATGTTTATGCCATTCTCTTGTGGAAAGCGTTAAGGAATGGAGAGAAAGCCGAGAGATTAAAGAGAAAGACAAACAAATATGGGAACAAATTTCCTACTGCTACATGAGTTGAGTTTAGGTACTTGTACAAGAGAACAAAACTTACTACAGTCTATACCACAATCAATCAAAGGGCATGCAAGAAACCTTTCAGATCCAACCAGATGAGTATGGTTTCTGCAGCAGTGTGTCATTCATAGCAGTACAACAAATGTACCTCCTTAGGCCTCTAATCTGCAACACAAGCCAATTTACAGGCTATGACACAACAAACTCAACTGTTTTTTTTATACAAAATGTAAAGACTACAGCAAATATATACAGCAGTAGCCAAGATGCTGAATATTAGTCCTACATATGATGGAATAAACAGTTTTTTTTTGCATATTTCAATACTTCACAAACCTGCTAAACTATATAAAGTCACTTTGTTGCCCAAAAGAGTTTGCTTGGAACTTGAAAATAGTTCTGCTATAACATCTGGTTATCTATTCACATACTCCAAATGAAATCTTACATGTTTGTTATAGGTTTTTTTCACACTTTAATAGTTGGATCATAGGAACAAGCCAAACAACAGAACAGTAGTATACAACCTTGACATAGTGCTTAGTACACAGGTAATACACCTGTATTGAGCAGAAGTAGACTAGAAGTAGACAAGCTATCATTTTCCTTATCTTACTTCGACATTGCACTGTGAAACCACAGCTAACCAGTGCAAGAGCCCAAATTAAGGAATTAAAAATGATGTTAACTCACTTACTCAGGGACCTAGGCTTGTGTCCTGCACCTTATGCAGACATGATCACCTGTGGCAAGTGAGGTAGAGTGAGGGATTATTTCCCTTTAAAACATCAGAAATGGTGTTCTTTAAGAATAGGTGACAAATGTGTTTGCCTTGACCAGGAAAACGTGAGGTAAAATAAAACACTCCACATGTACACTCTATTGAAAATCCCACCGACCAAACACTGCAAGAACTACAGGTAACAGTTTTAGCACTTTGTGTGTGACAGAACCTAAACATCCTACTTCCTTTTGTAATTAATGATAGTAATACTTTGGGCTACGAATTAATTGTACTAGCCACAAGACTGTGTGTAAGCATCATCTTGTCAAAACCAGTGTCACTAGCAATGCGAGAGAAGTCTGAACTTCAACAGGTCTCACATTTAATAATAACAAACCATGTTGAGAGCAGGTAAGACAGTAATCTAAAGGATTTCACTGAAAAGAATCAAAGTAAAAGCTCTCTCTGCTACATGAATTTGGTTAGAGTTACAGCATGTGTTATGGATTCTGGGCTGCTGGGGAAGCTTGTAATTATGGGGGACTGTGTGAGTGTTAAATCCCTACTAAAGAAATAAAGTCATCCCTGAGTAAACTGGGCAAACATTTTCCTTAATATAAAATGTGGTTTGGAAGAGCCATTTCTCTTCTATGCTATTCTGTTTGCAGGGAAAAATACTTAGAAATGAAAGGATATCAGACCTAAGGGATGAGTTTCTAAAGCATGTCTAAATGCTACATAGGGTTTTTATACTGGGATGTACTAATTTACTCACAAAAGAGTATAGTGCCTCTAAAACTTGACATAGTTTCAGAAACATCATCCTGGAAACAATTACCAATTATTGTTTCAGTTTCAAAAGTGAAATAACATGATGCCTGAAATCCTGTATTTGTTTGCAAAATATATTCTAGTTCAATTAAAATTAGTATTTCCTGCACTCTGTAAACTATATCTGTATTTTACCAACATTGAGAACTTATTTTATTTCTTAAAAAAGCTAAAATGACTATATCTTGTTCCACCCCTTTGAGTCAGGGCCACCTCACTTACCCTAAGTATCTCAATAAACCAGCAACCACTGTTAACATGTACTCCACAATTCAGTCATCAATCTCCTGCTGCTTAAAAGTGAGAACAGGGGAAATATCTGCTTAGTAAAATCTCTTAGAAATGTTTGTTTGTGTGTGTTTGTGTGTTTGTGTGTGTGTGTGTGTGTGTGTGTGTGTGTGTGTGACTGTGTGTGTGTGTGTGTGTGTGTGTGTGTATGTGTGTGTGTGTGACTCTGTGTGTTCGACAGAATTGCTAACATACCTATACACTCAGGCTCATACTATACATGTAAATGCAAACAAACAAATCAATTTAATGAGATGTCAGAATAACTGCCAGACAACTATAAAAACATCTGGTTCATTTTGAACCTTACCATTTAGACCTTTTGCACCTCATCCTTCATTAAGGGCTCACTTAAATTAGTGATAGAAATGAATCAGTAAGAACTGAAAGTTCTTTTTATACGGACTCTTTTGTCAGGTCTGCACCAGCCTTGTGGTAGCCTGTCTAAGCTCAAAAACCAAAATGCCCCATGCATAGGAGAGATTGGATTAAGCAAGAATGAATCATTTGAACCAGACACTGCCACCAGATAGCTTTATGTTACTCAGTGCTTTGCAAATCCTCCAACTGACAAAGCATCTTTAGTACATTTATATCTAAGCAAACGGCCAAGATCTTGCCTACTCTTTGTTAGGGGGGAGCCGCTTAGCTGGGCAAATAACATCACATGTCAATGAGCTTAGAAATTCAGTGCTATCCATCTCACAAGGCCTGAGTGGTAATTAGGAACAACAATTTAAGAGAGAAAATACACAATGGCTAATCCTAAACCAACACAAACTGAAACTGAAAAACTAAATGATTAATTCTGGAGAACATGACGTTTATCCAAGAATTAGGCCTGTTCGTATGATCAACATCATACGAGCTGATTAAAGTGTTTTATTCATATACAGTTGATCCATATTGAACATATATTCCAAAAGGCAAAACAGGGTGCAGGGCAAGAATCAACCCTGGACAGAGTCAGTCCATCAGCACACACACACACACACACACACACACACACACACACACACACACACACACACACACACACACACACACCCACAC
>JAUZST010000097.1:0-13147 GCA_034779995.1 Parotocinclus haroldoi | reverse complement strand
GGGAGGGGGGTGCGAGAACACCGAGATGGACCCTCGTTCGCTTACTCCTGCTCTGTCTCCCTCTCTTGTTCTCTAGTTAGCTCTCATACAAACACACACACACCCTGAGCAGTTGGAGATAGGAAATTACAGAAGAGCAGGAACTGGAGCAGACTTTTTTTGCCTCCTCCCCTCAGTGGGCAGGCCATTCCATCTGTGCATTCTATGGGCTGTTCCACCCTCAACGGGAGGAGCCTGGTCCAGTCCCATGCAAATTAGCAGTTAAGGAGGGAGACCGCATGTCTACATGCTTGATGTCTACATGGTTTGTTACATATTTTACATTCCCAAATTTCTGTCACCAAACAGAATACATTTCGTTCTAAAGTTCAGGCAGGTTTGTAGCAGGCAATGTGTATCTGATTGGCAGGGGTAATTTTATCAGCACTAACTCAAAGCAAATAGTGTACAATACACAACTCACTATTGAAAAGTACGGCTAAAGGTTGACAGTTATGACAGAAAGGCCATGTAAAACATACTTGTAAAAGATCATAAATATATATTTTTAAAAATCATTATTGAAAACATAAATGAACTTAAAACAAGTGAAGAACCCTAAAACTGTAACATCAATACTAACCCTAAACCGGGACATGAATATAAAATAGGACTTACACTGACTAAGTAACTCTATCTTGGAACAGTTATTATGAAATAAAAGCCATAGCCTACCCATCCCCCGAACACTTTTCTCTCCCTCCCTCATTCACTCTCTTTCTTTTTACTCGTCCCCTCCTCTTGTCTGTCCCTCTGTCACTCTGATAAGGTATCAGTTTTCATTGTAATTTCAGGTGAAATGATAAACGGTGGCCGTTACCAGGTGGCAATGAATTCTTTATAAGACAAGGCCCTTATTTGAATGGCAGTTTCTTCCATTATGGCATGCAAAGTGGTTTCTGAAAAATTTCACAATATTTACTATAGTAGTAATACACTGAAATGTAGTCATTTCCTGCTGTGGGCTCAATGACATGAAAGTATTTAAAAATGTTTTATATTGACCAAAAAAGAAGATGGAAAAAACAGCTAAGAAAAAGCAGTTTTGGAAAAAGGGGAAATGCAGATTTTAGGTAATACTTTATAATACTTTGAAACGAGCCCATACACAGTTCCTGTTTGCTAACTATTGTTAGAAATACAGTGTGAAGCAAACAGGTTTTGTTAATTCAGTAATTAGGACTATGAGTCATAATCAAACAATAGTTATGTTCCCACCTTAAACCAGCAAGGGGTGAGAACATGTCAGTAACATCAAAACATCAGTATAATAATACTTACAATTAGGGGTTTTGTATAATAAAAAGCTTAAAGGCTGCAAAGCAACCACACTTTTAAGAAAATAGCTAAAATAATAGTCAAACATTTTTATTCCAGTATCCAAAGGGTGATAGTAATAAATCTGAAACATAATAATATGTTAATAATAATAGAATGTATAATACATTTCTAGTCAGACAAACTTATCTACACAAATTGAAAGCATTGTTAACTTTTAGGAACACTGGTAGGCAATCTTTCTCTTTCTCTTGCTACAACCTCTGATTTTGGGAGTACCTGAATGGCATTTGATGTGGTTTCTTATTATGGGATGACTGGGGCATAGCGCAACGGGTGGACTTGGGTGGAGGGGCTATGGAGGGGCTGTGACATGGCAGGGCCACATCAGTCAAAGAGATGCAGGGGCCAGACGTTTAGATGCCCCTGACTGCGCACTCCAGGAGGGGCTGGTCTGATGGCCGCCCGCTCCAAGTGCCTTGTTACACTAGGACAAAAGCCAGCGCCCGCTTGAAAGATGTGAATCGAGGGGCTTTTGTGCCCAAAGCCTGGGGCCATGTGGAGTGAGAAATCTGACCTTTGCTGCGAGGTAGATTTTGTTTGAACCCCTTTGCTGTCTTAGCCAGTGGGGCAGCACAGACTTGGTGGGCAACTGTGAGGTAATGCCAAAAAAGGGGTAAAAGAGGAGAGACATGCAGAGAGGAATAGCATCATCCTTCTTCACCAAAAAAGAAAAGAAAGCCTTTTGAGACTTTTTTTCAAGACTAAAAATCAGGCTGAACTGTTGTTTGTTTTTTTTTCCGCAGACACTTTTCTAAAAATTGACAGGAAATTGAATGTGGCAATGCTGGAGTGCAGCAGTAGGATTTAAAATAAAGGGTGTTTGCCCTTGTATTGTTCTACCAACTTTGTGATGCTGGATATTATTCCCCCTCACGTCTGATTAGATGCATTATATATTTATTTCTTTCAGTGGTGAACATCTTGCATACTTAAACAGTACCAGATGGAACTTATCAGGGGATATTTGGTCATAGGTTCTTATTTCTCATAGTGATGATCTTGAACAGTGGAAATGACATCATCAATTTAGTTTATCAGTTTCTAAATGCCAAATGAGGAGAATTATTGAACAACACAAGTTAGCATTCACTTGTACCGTGTGTACATGCTACACGTGTCACACACAGATCCAGCATATACACAAAGATACATAAAGACCATTCTTAACTATAAGCCTTAACTTCATTTAAAAACATCATTCATTGTCAGAGATCTTTTTCTTGATGATGCTTTCATCCCCTGCCTATAATCATTATGTCTCTGTATCTCTCCCGGATGCAGACGGTCCTAATGTAATCTTCCTAATTTTGGTCCCACACAATCTGGTTTTAAAAACAAAGAGAGAACAGGGCACATTTCTGAAGGCCCTGACCATAATCACTTTAGACAGATAGGTTCTTCCATCGTAGATGAGCAAATATTTGTAAACCAGCTATCTAATGGAAAATTATAGTGAAATTAGAGTGAAATTCATGACAGAGAAATCTGATTATCTCTAATTTCATTATGCCATCTTAGCCCACACAGCATATTTTTGTAGGTTTTTTTCCATAAATACCTATGCCAGGGTTCCTGGTAATCAAATAAAATTGAAATTCATCTTCCCATTAAACTCAATTAGGTACAATTTCTAGAGCATATCAAATATTTTAATTACTAAATTATAAAATTCTCTAAAGCTATATCAAGCAGGTTAAACTGCAACCTTGCATCTGGATTTAAAAAAAAACTACGAGAAAAGTAAATTGTTGATCTGAAAAGATATCCATTGGTAAACACAATTAGAAAAGCCTTACTGAGCGGCTTTGCATGGACAGTGACACATGCCAAATGTAGGCTGCTGGGCCATTGAAATGAACTTAAGTGAGGTGCACTCAGTCTCTAAATGTCTGCCCTCTGAGTTATTATGTTGTAATTGACTAAATGACACCTTAATTTCATTTATGAGCTCCTGTGTTGAAGAGGAAACCTCTTGCAATGAAGGTGGTCCTGAAACAGAGAAATAATTCTATGTGAAGCTGCACAGGAGATTCAGACTGATCCCTTCATACTATTATGGTGACCCTTTTAAGAGCAATGCAAATGTTCTTATGCCGCTTATCATACAGTCATGGACAAAACTGTTGGCAAACCTGAAATGTTTCCAGAAAATGTATTTACCCCACAAATGTTTTGTTATACACATGTTTATTTCCTTTGTGTGTTTTGGAATAACATATAAAAACAGGAAAAAAGCCAAATGAGATATAAGTTTATGTAAAACTCCAAAAATGGTCTGGACAAAATTGGTGGCACCTTCAACTTAATATTTGGTTGCACACCCTTTTGAAACAGTAACTGAAATCAATCGCTTCCTATAACCATCAACAAGCTTCTTGCACCTCTCAACTGGAATTTTTACAAACTGCTCCATATCTCTCATCTTTGAAAAGTGCCTTCTCCCAACACCAATTTAAGATCTTTCTATAGGTGTCTCATTGCTGGCCACTTCAGACTTCTCCAGTGATTTGTTCCCATCTGTTTCTGGATGCTTTCTGAAGTATGTTTGGGGTCATTGTCCTGCTGGAAGACCCATGGCTTACTTGCATACATTTTGGCAAACTGCAGTCTAGCTTTTTTATGTCTCTGTGTCCTCCTGGGTCTCGTTTTATTTCATTCAAATGTCGAAGGATAGTTTGCGCTGACACTGATACACCTTGAGCCTGCAGGACAGAATTAAATTGAATTTTTTTGGAACTTGATTTGGGATTTGTTGATATTTGTCAGCAATTTTGGTTCTCAAGTCCTTAGACAGTTCTCTTCTCCTTTCTGTTCTCCATGCATAGTGTGGCACACACAGACACACAATGCAAATATTAAGTCAACTTCTCTTCCCTTCTCTCTTTTATCTGGTTACAGGTGTGATTTTTCGATTGCCCACACCTGTTACTTGCCTGAGGTGAGTTTAAACGAATGCTTGAAGCAAAGGGACTGGCAAAGTATTTGTGTTTTTCATGAAATTATATAATGGTTAGCTTTTTTCTGGTTTTTTTTGTATGTTGTTCCAATACACACAGAGGAAATATACACATCTATAACAAAACATGTGTAATCGCAATAAACTTCTGAGATAAATACTTGAGAGGTGCCAACATTTCAGCCATGACTATACATACCATCAATTATATAACTTTCAGTTTAAGTACAAACTGGTTTTAATTGCCATGCATATTTGAAACAAAACTTTAGCTTCAAAACCACATATATTTTACAGTTTGACTAAATGCAAATTGTAATTGTAATCTAAATGAAATTGTATTGGAACTTATACTATGAATCCAGCAAATATATTCTTATTTTTGTGAATGGGATACCTGTGCTAAAGGGTCACATTTCAGTAAAAATAACTGGCCACTCTGTAATCATTTTGTTATAAAACACTTATCAACAACTATATCACCTCTCATGGTGAATGTCATATAAAACATATATTGATTGACAATTGTGTGAACGCTATGAGCAATTTAGGGGGTATATTTTTATTACTTGACACTGATGGGTCCAAGAATAACTTATGTCAAGATTAAGAAAATATTTTTTTCTGTCACAAATCAGAGGTCATCATTGACATAGTTTAAAGATCTGCTAGTGGGGCAAAGACATTTAAGGATGTTATTAAGAATGTTCTCTGCAACACCAAAATATGCTAAGCTGACTGCCAACATGCTTAAAGCATATAAAAACGTGAACTGCAACATGTTATTGAAAATTGATTTTCTGCACTCACACTTGGACTTCCTTCCCTGCTGAGCTTGGTGCATTCAATGTCGAACATTGTGAAAGGTTTCACAAGGACACTACGCAACTGGAATCCATCAATGCTGGTTGACTATTGTTGGACACTGACACCAGAGGCACCAGATACTAAGTACAAATGAAAATAACCTGAAACATACTTCAAGCTGAATAGAATTAACACAATGTATCAGTATCATTATTCTTCTAAATGTAATGCAATTTAATTAAATTAAACTTTTTATTATTTATTTTTATTTTAAATTTTATGTTTTCCAAATTCGTATAGATACAGCAAAACTTAAACATTACTTTTGTGTTCTGGCTGACAATATTTATCATAAGCTTGCAGTTGGTTCCAGGTAGCAAAAATTTAGAAAAATTTTGTTGTTATAAAACACTTATCAACAACTATTTCACCTCTCATGGTGAATGTCATATAAAACATATATTGATTGACAATTATGTGTATAGATACAGCAAAACTTAAACATTACTTTTGTGTTCTGGTTGACAATATTTATCATAAGGTTGCAGTTGATTCACAGTTGAACAAAAACGCTGGATAATTTCACTATGTTAAAATGGGAAAAGTGAATTTCATTTAAAGTATCAAAAATATATTATCAAAAAAGATTTTGTGAATGTACGTTAATTCATACGTATTTAATTCATAATAAACTTCAAAGTGATTTTTTAATCCACTCATACATCTAAGTTTACTAACATACGTGAATATCTAAAAATAATTCTAAACAAAATGGTACATATTTCCTAAATGTAAGTTATAAAAATTGGTTTAATTGAGAACTGTGTAATAGAGCACACCCATGGCAAAGGGTTTGGTCAGTTTTTAAACAGCAACTGAGATCAAACACTGCTGCTACCTTTGCACAAAAGTGCACACAATGGGACAGTAGTGGAGTCTGAGGTCACCCGCAAGGCCTGATTCCCCCCTCACCACCCGCTATAGGCCAACGCAAAACTAAAACAAGGACACAGCAGCCAGGCTGGACTACAAAGCCATGGGTAAAAGGACACCTGCTGCTTTTCTTCACTTAACACTCTTTAACTACTCCCCATGTTTGCTTAACAGCTATATACTAAAAGTCAAGCTTTAGACATGGTATTGGCTGGTGATGAATAAAACAAATATTGCTATAAATTGCTAATAAATGTCCCTTTTTCTTATATAGAGCCAAATGATAGCAGATTCCTTAACAGAAATGGTCTCCTTTTTCAAGTGTAAATGGATGACTATTAACTATAAACTAGGTTGTTTCATATGGCAGGAGATATATACTGCATACAAAAATGAAGGGATAATTTTTGTGAGCAATCTAGATAGAGACAAATCTGTTATCAACTGGTTAGACAAACTGGGGATTTTCCCACTAATTCCTACTTGGATGCAAAGGTATTTTGTTAACAGCAAAATACAGATGTTGTGGAGCACTTAGAGAGAGATAAAGTCATTACACCTGGCACCCAATGAAGCCATGACAGCCTGTCTCAACATAGCTTAGTGCAGGCAGGTACAGTTTAATGCTAATAAACATTTTTCAAACAGCAGTTTGGTTCTCTAATTGTTTTCTTTCTTCCTTCTTCAACCATGTAAACATAGGAGGTTACCCACTTTGACACAGATGAGAGCAATACAAAAAACATTAAAGGAATAAATCAGCTTCAATCCAATCTCTAGCCTTTACATTTGTTTTATATGTTTGATTATCAACTCACTTACAAAGAGAGTCAATAAAGATTTAAATTACACCAATACATTTAGTGGAAGTACAACACTGCCACTGCCACCTGAATGTGGACAAAGGTGCAACAGTGCTGAAGTGACCTTGATCAAGACCATTAACATTTAATTCAGTGGATTGTACCTTGTAGGAATGTATCAGTTATATGTAGCACTGGAAATTATGTAATAATTTTATTACATAATACATTATTACATTACATTATATGTAAACAAAATTTACATATTGTGTATAATATCACACAAGTATTTTGCATCAGGATGTTATTGTACAGTTTTAAAATACCTTCTACAACCCCAATTACAATGAAGTTGGGACGTTGTGTAAAACATATATAAAAACAGAATACGATGATTTTAAATCATGAATTGAATACACTACAAAGACAAGATATTTCAATGTTAAAACGGATCAACTTTATTGGATTTTTGCAAATATTCACTCATTTTGAATTTTTATGGCTGCAACGCATTCCAAAAGAGTTGGGACAGGGGCAACAAAGGGCTGGGAAAGTTGAGGAATGTTCAAAAAACACCTGTTTGAAACATTCCACAGGTGAGTGTCATGATTGTGGTTCACCACTTTGTGTTCTTGTCCAGAGTTCTCATCATGCAATTGCAAGGAATTTAGGGATTTCTTGATTTACAGTCCATAATATCATCAAAAGAATTAGAGAATCTGGAGAAATATCTGCATGTAAGTGGCAAGTCCAAAAACCAACATTGAATGATCGTGACCTTTTATCCCTCAGGCAGCACTGCATTAAAAACCAACATGATTCTGTTACAGATATTATCACATGGGCTCAGAACTTCAGAAAACCATTGTTAGTTAATCACTCCACAGTTCATCACTCCATCTACAAGTGCAAGTTAAAACTCTACCATGCAAAGTGAAAGCCATATATCAACAAAAACCAGAAACACCTTCGGCTTCTCTGGGCCCGAGCTTATCTGAGATGGACTCATGGTGGAAAAGTGTCCTGTGGTCTGACGAGTCCACATTTTTTATTGTTTTTGGAAATCATGGACGTCATGTTCTCCGGGCCACAATGGAAAAGGACTGTTCGGATTGTTCAACATTCAAATTGCACAAGTGTGTTAGTGATCATGGCATGGGTAGCTTGCACATCTGTGAAGGCATCATTAATGTTGAAAGGTACATGCAGGTTTTGAAGCAACATATTCTTCCATCCAAGCAACGTCTTTTTCAGGGACGTTCCTGTTTATCTCAGCACGACAATGCCAAGTCACACTCTGCACATTACAACAGAGTGGCTTCCTAGTAAAAGAGCGTGGTTACTAGACTACCCTTTCTGCAGTCCAGACCTGTCTCCCTGAAAATGTGTGGCACATTATGAAGCGCAAAAAACGACAACGGAGACCCCGGACTGTTGAGCAACTGATTTGTTGATTTGTTGATCAAGCAAGAACAGGAAAGAATTCCACCTATAAAACTTAAACAATGAGTATCCTTAGTTCCTAAAGGTTTATTGTGTTTTGTTAAAAAGAAAGATGACATAGTGGTCAACATACCCCTCTCCCAACTTGGAATGTGTTGCAGACATCAAATTTATAATAAATTAATATTTGGAAAAAACAATAAGGTTGATCCGTTTGAACATTAATTAACTTGTCTTTGTAGTGTATTCAATTTAATACAGGTTGAAAAATTTGTAAATCATCATACTGTGCTTTTATTTATGTTTTACACATTGGAATTGAGGATGTAAAACTAGAATAAAAAGTAAAGTGGGTATATAGTTTGTGGTATTCACGAAAACCATATTCGTACAGTGGTGCTTGAAAGTTTGTGAACTCTTTAGAATTATCTCTATTTCAGCATAAATATAACCTAGAATATTATCAGATATCAAGTCCTAGAAGTAGATAAGGAGTACAACAGTACTAAATGATACAAAAATATAATACTTGGCCATGTATTTATTGAGTAAAATTATCCAATATTACATATTTGTGAGTGGCAAAAGTATGTGTTTTCAGTATCTGGTGTGCCCCCCTGTGCTGCAGTAACTGCAAGTAAATGTTTCTGGTAACTGTTGATCAGTCCTGCACATTGGCTTGAATTTTATCCCATTCCTCCGTACAGAACAGCTTCAACTCTGGGATGTTGGGAGCCTCCTCACATCAACTGCTCGCTTCAGCTGCTTCCACAACATTTCAAGGGCATTAATGTCAGGACTTTGACTTGGTCATTCCAAAACATTAACTTTATTTTTCTTTAACCATTTTTTTGTAGAATTGCTTGTGTGCTTTGGGTAGTTATCTTGCTGCATGACCCACCTTTTCTTGAGATTCAGTTCATGGACAGATGTCTTGACATTTTCCTTTAGAATTATTTGATATAATTCAGAAGTCATTGTTCCATCAATGATGGCAAGGCGTCCTGGTCCAGATGCAGCAAAACAGGCCCAAACCATGATACCACTATGGTAGTATGACACTACTTGTCCTTCTGCAGATGAGCAGCAATGTTCTTTTTGGAGAGCGGTGGTTTTCTCCTTGCAACCCTGCCATGCACACCAATGTTGTTCAATGTGAGAGAAGCCTTTAGTTGCTTAGAAGTTACCCTGTGGTCCTTTGTGACCTCGCTGACTATTACACACCTTGCTCTTGGGGTGATCTTTGTTGGACGACCTCTCCTGGGGAGGGTAACAATGGTCTTAAATTTCCTCCATTTGTACACAATCTGTCTGACTGTGGATTGATGGAGTCCAAACTCTTTAGAGATGGTTTTGTAACCTTTTCCAGCCTGATGAACATCAACTACTCTTTTTCTGAGGTCATCAGAAATCTCCTTTGCTCATTCCATGATACACTTCCACAAACATGCTGTGAAGAGCAGACTTTGATTAGATCCCTGTTCTTTAAATAAAAAAGGCTGCCTACTCACACCTGATTAAAAACACCTGACTCGGATTTCACCTTCAAATTAACTGCTAATCCTGGAGGTTCACATACTTTTGCTACTCACATATATGTAATATTGAATAATTTTCCTCAATGAATAAGAGACCAAGTAGGTCACATTTATGCAGAAATACAGAAAATTCTCAAGGGTTCACAAACTTTCAACTTTTTATTTTTGTACGTTATTAACAACAATGAGGCACACCAGAAATTGCACAGTACTGCAGTGACCAGGTCCCAGTGGTACCTTCTTGTGATGTTGGATTTCACATAGGCATGACTGGTCTTGACTGACAGAAGAGAGGCTGATATCCTGGCTTTTAGGCCTTGTGATGGACTGGTGTCCCCATGCAAGATACGCATACGCCAGAGCACTTTATTCTTCTACATAGGCACTGCAACATGGAGTCCTAAATACCTTTATAGTGAACAAAACATTCCAATCACTGCAAAAGATTTCCTAACTCTAAACTTCAAACATTAACTTACAAATAATACAGTTATACGTATTAATTGACTAAAGAATTCTGGAAGTAATTTAGTTTCCTACCACATTTCAAGAACTTGCATTAGGTCAACTGGCACCTCCAAAGTGCCTCAGTGTGACTGAAAGTGTATAAGTGTGTACCAGAGATATTGAAGTGGATTAAGTGGGAAAGCAAAGTGAGTCAGTAAAATAAGTATTCATTCATTCATTCATTCATTTATTCATTCATTTATTCATTCATTCAGTTTCATGACCGTTTAATATAATTTAGGGTTGGGAGGAGACAAGGTCTAACAGGCAACTAAGGCTGCTAGGCTTCAATCCAGACACAGCACCATTTCATAACAGACACATGCACACACACTCACTTGCTCACAGTGGAATTCCAATTGTTCTAACACGTCTTTGGAATATGCGAGGAAATCAGAGTACCTATAAAAAACATTGCCACAAAGTCACAAAGTAAAAGATAAACTTTATAGAGCGTGTTATAGTAAATACAGTGCAGGAATCACTTCCTCTTCTTGACACAGCAGATCCACATAAGTAGGCCAGGCAGTGTTCTATTGTGGATTCTATGCAATGCTCCCTTGTTTTCCACAGTTGTAACTGAAAACAAACACTATGCACTCACACTGGGACATTTCAGAGACACCAACTAACCTAAAGCATGTCTTTGCACTGTGGAGGGAAACACTGCTGAGTACCCAGACACAGCATTCTAAAATAGCACCGTCTTAAATGCATAGATAAAGACAGCAAAGTAGTTGTAGACTGTTTCTGGTATTGTTATATTAGCAATGTCCTTGATAGTTATATAATCCACTCAACATGTTGCTGATTAGTTTTCCAGAAACATTGAGTTATGCTGTACACTCGGATTTTGATGAAGGTTTGGAAGAGGAGATCTCGGATCTCGGATTACAATGTTCAGTGTGCAGTCTATAAAAAGCTTCACATAAAGTGGCTTTATTTGTTTGGTAATTCACAAAAAAACTAAAATAGGAGAATAAATAACTTCATTATCACTTTATTAGCAGCTATTAGTTATATTTTGGAATAAAGATCATAGCCCATTTAAAATTGTGAACAAATTATCTGACGTACCAGTGGCAATCATATTGGAATTTATGGATATTGCATATACCAACTCAAAACAGTTTTTGTTGGTAGATTCTTAAACAGATGGTTAGTGCATACATGTATCCGAAATGTGTAATTTAGTAAAAAGCCTAGGAAACTATTCAGTCAACAACATTATAGAGTCAAATCCGGTTAATTGGACAAGTAGCTTATTTGGACTGAATCCTAAAGTACCGAAACAAATCCTATTATATGCTTGTAATGTTATTTGCTTATTTGGACCAAAATTCTGTTTAATCGGCGAATAAGAAAAAGAAGCCACAATTCGCCAATTAGAGCGGATACAAAGCGGGTCAGCGAGATATGATTCCTGGGCTCCCCGAGAAGAATTTATGCTTTTATCAAAGGTCAAGAAATCCGAAAAGTTGTGTTGACAAGAACAAAACCAGCGGGAGGTGACCACCCCACCACTTTCTTTATTTTGTGTGTGCAGTCCGTCAAGAGAACGCTGGATAAGTTCTTCAAACGTTGACTGGAATTTAGTAAGAACTTTTTTTTTACAGTATTATTGTACGTTCGCTAAATCACACAATAAAGGTTTAATAAACATTTAATATGTTACATAAATTAGGCATGTTCGTCTAACAGGACCAGCTGGTTATTAGGACCAAAATGATCACGTCCACCTGTGGTCCGATTAACCGGATTCGACTGTACTGTGAAAGTAGGTAGAACAACATGGACACTTTTTTAGAGTATGTGTGTATGTTTCTAATAATGAAAGCTTCAAGATCATATGAATTTCTTTTTGACAGAAGCAAAAATCAAAATCTGGCTAGAGCATGTGCATGTAGTTCAGTTCCAAAGTGTGACCTATCCAGATATAACAAAATGATCATGTGAATTCGGTTTGTACAATAAAACAGTTCCAGTGCACATGTAGAAACAAGAGTTCTGTAATAAAAGATGAGCTACAACAAATAGCCAAAAAGTTACACACATGCAAGCGGTATAGTCTCCAAACATGTGGTTGTAACAAGACTCCCAAATACACTGCCCCATATTTACACATATATATTATCATATACTAATGCTATAAGTATAGCCCATTGTTGCTCTAACAGATTTCATCTAAGCCTATGTGTAGGCTGCAAAATGTTACATTTCATATTCAATTTCATTTTGAATATTGCATACTTTCCCAGTCATGCTTCAAATAGGTGAATATGCAATTGGAACATGTTGAAGAGTTAATTTATATTGTACATGTATTTGTTTTACAAAGCAGGCAGGGTTGATAGCTATTGATTACTCATAGCATAGCTAAGGGGCAGAAGAAAGGGTTAACTTTATGAACTCTATGAAATTCAGCAATTTTTTAACCTTCAGAGATGCTTTGTAACAGTGAAATAAATAAATAAATAAACATGTAAGGGAGGGGGAGAAAAAAATCACTAAAGCTCTTTTGATGTAATTGGGTGAATAGCAAGGGCAGCAGAAAATTTAACGGCAGACAACAGTGTGAAGGGGATTGTGTCACAGGACAAATGCCTGACCTGAGATCTGCTTTATGCATTTTCCTCTGGCCTTCTGCTGCCAACCACAGACTCACATACTACTCTGGATATGTCACAACAAAAAATGTAAATACTTACGCACACACACACACACACACACACACACACACACACACACACACACACACACACACACACACACACACACAC
>JAUZST010000095.1:0-44043 GCA_034779995.1 Parotocinclus haroldoi | reverse complement strand
TCATGCGAATAAGAGTCCTAAAAAGAGCATATTGCTGATATTCACACATGTCACAGGCACGTGCTTCCCCGCGCTTAGCTCAGTATAATTTATGTACATTTTGCAATCCTAGGTGAGGACCTCTCAGCTGCGACACTTCAAATGGCGGAGCTCCGCAAATCGGCGATTTTGCCGCTATAAACGGCCGGGATTAGTGCCCAGGTTGCCGCTATGGTAGGCTAGCGTATTAGACTGCTGCTACAGCTGAACACACTATATTCTTCATAAAACAGAAAGAAAATACAGAATACGTTTTAGTAATCTTATCAGGTAACCACAAATACAAATGTATTTGCATCCTCAGTGGAAATTACCTACCACAGATCGATCTAATATACAACCATGAACAGTTCCAACACACTCAAACCCCACCATCAGTGGAACAGACCACAAAATGCACACTGACCTACAGCATATCACTGAAATTTGGGAAAATTCCCAGAGTATCCAAATTCCCTAATTCCCTCTCACTTGGTGTGAGTCTTACCTGTACACGCATGACGATGCACGTAGGCACAAACGGAAAACTAAATGCTTTAGGAGTTGGGTGTGGAGAAAGTTACCTCTTTTGAACAAAACTCCTTTGAGAAAACACTTTAGGATCTCAAGACCTCAGTGCCAGACTTCAAAATTGTTCTTCTGAGTGCTAAATAACTGAAAGCATCACCTGTCATTCATATCATATTAAACACCATGACTTAGGACATTTGGCCAGCACATGTTCATATCAAATGGAGATATATTATTAATAGTAATAATCTAATTATTGTGCTCATATCTAAGCACAAGTGGAACACACCATCTACACATCATCTTTAATTCCACTGCATGTTCAAATTTATGGAGATTCAAAATATTATAGTAAATAGACGAATGTACCCTTACAACCCTGCATAGGGGGAAGCTAGAAAAGCGGCTGATGGACTCGGTGCATTTGTGTGACGTGAGCCAGGAATACATTGATATTAGGAGCAACACAGATGATCAGCCAGATGAAACAGAGACTCAAGGAGTGGAAAGCAAAAAGTTACACTCCAACACAATTTGCACAAAAAGGTCTCTAGTTCCCAGGCCAAAGTGAACTAACAAGCACCCAAACAGTAAAGTAGTTACACACACAAAATGATGGACTTCCACTCCTTAACTCCCGCCTCTGCTCGGGGATCCGCAGCATTGCTTGTCCGCTGAGATGACCTGCTGTTTGCGGCCAAAATATTCAGTGCAAAAAGAGTTGATTTCCTATTATAGTTTCAAAGACATTCGATAAAGCAAATAGCCGTTGATCTAACGAACATTATAGAGTGCAGACCTGTACCCGTAAGAGTCATAAAAAGATCGACTTAACGGTTCTTACGTTATTTGCAAGATCATAAAAGATGACATAAGAGTCAACCATTCGAAGAGTTTTCATTTTAATGCAAGTAAGTTTACAATAAAGCCACCAACACGATCAATCCTGTAATTTTATTAGCTGTTTGTTCAGAGTGCCAACTGCACATGACAGAACTTACAGGACAAGCAGGGTATCTGTTTCAATTTCCCTTCTTCTGTACACTCCAAATAGTGAGCTAGAACATCACAACACCAGGCATACACAAACCTCAAATACAGGGATGATGCATGGTGAGTAAACACACAGAGGACAGAAGATTCATCTTTTATCCCTTGCTCATTTATGGAAATCACACGAGAGCACTGTGACAGAACACAACAGAAATTCACCTGTTACACATGGAGCGGATGGAAAGAGGGTTAACGCTGACACGGTCAATGGGGACTGCTTATTCTACGGGATTAAAATTGCTTTCTAGAATCATGTGTCTGTATGCACATAAAATCCCATACAGCTACATACTGGTGTAGAATATCTATTACTTAGTGTTGCTAAATGTACTCACAGATGCATCAAATTCAAATAATGGCATTAACCTTTTCAGAATATACAAGAATGAAATGCATTATACAGAGGGACACGTGTAAGCGTCACATACAGCACATCAAAATTAGGAGTCTACAATAGGTTTCCTCTCATGACAGAGTGCAAATCAGAGGCGCCACACGACATGTTAATAAGGTTAAATGCTGTTCTCACAAATCCACTTACATACATTACCGACTCCCCCACTTAAAAAAAAAAAAAAAAAAAGCAAAATAAGGAAACATGTATAGAAGTAGGCTTAAATACGGAATGTAAAATAAAAGGTGGTCCAATTATTCTCTTTAACAACTCAAATAAAAATGAAGTCCTTCAATGCATTTTAAGGAGAACAAGTTAAAATGCATATGCAGAAATTTGCAACACATTTGTGAGTAAAGCACAGTGAGCAGGGGACGGGAACTGAAGGAACTGACGGATGACGATCATGATAGACAAGTGCAGGTGGGGCGGCTCTACATGCCATAACCGAAGCCGGGCTGTGCTGGCTGGCCGTAGCCAGCGGGGCCTCCATAGCCATAACCATAAGGCTGCTGAGGGGGAACGGCAACACTCGGACCTGCAGTGAGCATGAGCTGGGGTGTGCCTGCAACACAGATTTTAAAGAAGGTCATACGTCTAGGGCATGAATACACTTTATTAGGTACGTGGCCTTGTTTCTACATTGTCCAGTTACCATAAAGAAGCTCTTTACAGTTTTACAATTACACATTGAGCATCTGTTTTTGTACATACAGGGTGAGTCAAAAGTCACAGAACACATCGCATATTGGACTTTGTCTAAGGCTTCCAAAAACATTGTTGCAGTTTCATCAGTTTTTGTCCTCCATACCAGTCTCTGTGACTTTTGCTATAAGGAACAGTGCCGTGTGAAATTGGTGATCTTTCTGTGTGTCGGTTGTTGAAGTCCTAACCCTATGATACGTCAGCGGTGTTCTCCAGACGTCAGAATCACCTTTTGAACCATAAGATATATTGCAAGTCTGTTTGTGGCAATTCTGGTCTTCTTTGATGTGTTACATGACCACCTTCCAATTGGGAAAACTACCACTCGATCTGTACTTTATATCCCATTTTTTTTTCATTGATTATTTAATGGTTAGTACCTCCACAGTACTAGCACAGATCAGGTACTATTTGGGTGGTGGATCATTCCATCTTAAGTCTCCAGCAGAACTGCTGTGTCTGATCCACTCAGAACAGCAAAACACACTAACATCACCACCACTGCAGAACAGTCTGCTGCCCAAATAGTATTTGTTGTTGGTAGGTATTGCTGCTGCCTTTCTTCTGTAGGCAGTGCACTCTATTAATACATGTCTGAACGTAAATACATGTACTACAGACTGCAACTTTGGCTATATGACAAGCAGAACCGATAAAAAGAACAATGAGTGTAGACACATTGATCCATTTTAGAATGACTGCAAAATGAATAGTTGAGTTTAGTTAAGCAGTAGAGTAAGCGTACCATAAACAATGGGTTGTGCCTCGGTGGCCTGCTCCTCCTCTTTCCTCAAGGACTCGGAGGCATCCAGCTTATCCACCTGAATGGGACAGAAAAAGGGAGAAGTGAATAAGAAAAAGGCTGCCACCAAGTGGCAACGAGATGAAGTACAAATGGCTGGCCTTAGTGAAAAGAAAATGACTGATGGATGGGACCATTCAGGAGGATATGCTCAAAGCCAGGCTTAAACCAAGGTGCAAATGCTTTTAATGCAGGCTGCAAGGGCACAAACAAAAAGCCTTGCCAAGACAGTCCATAACTTCAGCATGGGTCAAATTATACTATAACCTTATTCCAGAAATACCAGTAATTTCCTTGGTAGTCAAAATTAAAATACAAGAGTAATGAAAATTATTTGACTTCGGTACAGCCAAGGTTGATGGTCCCCCGATCAGCCACGAGCGGATCCTTTAAATAAAAGGCGTATATGTAGAAAACAGAACCCCTTCACCTAAACAGAGCTTAAACGGCTGATGACTGGTGAGACCAGGTGAATCAAATATTAACATTTTAACTTTAGTCCTGTATGATGTTGCTTAAAAAGACAGAATCTCCAGAGACAGTCCTGTAAATATTAACTCTGTGTTAGAAAAAGGAAACTTGGGTTTCTAACATGTTTTAAAAGTACCCCTGAACTGTAACCGATAACCAATTGTAATTAGCCAGCAGTTATCTGTTAACCAACAAGCATATAGTAAGCCATTACATGAAGACCACAAATTAAGACGCACTGAAATGTTTAAAGGTAAACCAGTGAAAGTTTAATGTTTAGAAAGCACCAAAGCTTCTATTCATGGGAACGAAAATCGATGTCACGATGTAATCACAGCGCTCCATGTACACTGCATGCGCATCTAATAACTTCGTTGCGTTTTTTTAACACCAGAGGGCGCAGTCACCGTATATACAGCATATATATACTGCTCACAAAAATTATGAAATACACCCATATTTCATTATACCCATATACCCAACCAACCCATAGGGCTGGTTATGGTATGACATGCTCATTTTAATCACTATATGTAACTATTAAAACAGCACATAATGCCATTATAAACAATGGCCCATTAGCTAACAGACCAACAAGGTCTCCAGGAAATAATACAAATAAAGGATCTGAATGGTTCAAAACGCAAGTTTAAACTGTGATGTCAGAATGCAAATGATTAACAATCAGAAGGCATTTGTGCATTTGGCTATTGAGTCAGGTTTGGAGTTCAGGGGTACTTCAAATAAAGATGATCAAATATTAACCAGGATAACGATTACACGGAGAACCCTAAACAGGTGAAACTTGGGTTGAAACACTGATCTTAGGTTGCTGCTGTTTAGAGTGAGCGCATGCTTCGTGATGTCACGCTGCATTTGGGTTCAGTTCTCTACACACAACTGGTGGTGAGTCGAATTTAAATGAGAATGTCGTTGAGCAGGCTTGAAAAGTCAAACGTTCACTGAAGGGGGAAACATGCCAGAGTAGCGGTTATTTGTTTAGTTAAATAGTTGTGCATGACAGAAAGGCAGAGAGTAGAAGTGTGAAGGAGGAGTGACGGGGTGAGAGATGGATTTGTACAGCCATTCAAGGCTTCCAGAGGCAGGCACAGCCAACAGCCATGTTCTTTTTCAAAGGTCATAATGTCACTGCAAAACGACATGCGTGTCACAATCTCGCAACATCGGCTTTAACGCTACTGAAGGACCACGCTTTCTCATTGCTGTAGATATACTTTAGCATGTGATGCTCAGTGGTTTTACATCTTGATGCCAGGCATGATTATTTAGCGATGGGGACAATTTAAAAAAAAAGTGTTTTTTTTTTTAAATCTCTTAACCTTTCCTCACAAATAAATCCCTTGAAGTGCACAACATGTTGCTCCTCAATTGGTACAAGTACAATTAAATGCACACTGATATCTGGTCAATCTTCTAATCAGTCAATAATAAGCACCAATCAAAATCAGATGAAAAAGAATTGATCAAATAAAGAAGCATTTAAAATTCTGAGGCTTCACATTACTGTACTGTTTTCACATTGTTTTTTTTTAAAATAAAAATGTATTATACAATGTATAATAATAATATACAGCACTATTTCATAACATTATTGTTTAAAATAAAACACTACGTGCACCGATTATTTCAACTATATGTGACTACTCTGATGCTAATCTAGGTCCACTGGAGTAAACTACCCGTTTCACAAAAAGTAATGCAGATGTTAAACGGTACCTACATATACGTATACTTCAGTGGAATGTCTCTTCACTTAACACACCCGATGGCCCGCTTCAATTTTGGGGAAAAAATTGCAAATTTGAATAATCTTCCAACCACGATGCACCTAATCCAGTCCAGTCAGTGGTGGCAATGCAATGTCAATAAAGTTAAAAACCCCCCCCAAAAAAAACAACAAGGGTGTGATATCATATCATATTGGATCAGATTATATCACTCTCAGCACCAGGGTCCCAGACGTGAAAAAAACTGTTTGCCTAAATCTCTACAGAGCTTTATTTATACTTATATCACGCCTTTATATTTCATTTATTTGATGTATTTATTGATTCCACATATTGTATTATATCTCATTGACTTATTAATGATGTAAATAATTCATTACCTATCAATACAGGCATAAAAAAGAAAATCATTTGATTCAAATTCCAGAGGCCTTCTGAAACCAATCAAGTTTGATTTCCAAGGTTCCACACTATATACAGCCCATTATACAAACGGTCACGAACTGCATGTTATAAGTTTAACTGAGTAACCGGTTAAATAATGGTGCACTTGCTATTTGAGATGGTGGGAATTGGTACATGGTCTCAGCCTAGGGTCGGTACCTTCCTGACTCACATGGACTTGGGTAGAGCATGTTTCCCCAGCAATCAGATTTACTGCCCAAATCGGATTTTCCCTTGTAAATGTACCCAGGCTACATTGCTGCATGTGGAGCCAAAGCAAGACTGCAGTTCAGTGATGTTAATGCCAGCTCTTTTATCTACAGGTCTGAGAGAGTTGCTCCCTACTGCAGCGTCTGCCCGACATGTGGTCAGTACTCTACAGGAAACTCAGGAAATTCTAGTCCAGGTGTGTTTTTTGAAGCAGCATAGTGATTATGGCAAAAGGAGGAAAACTCATGCAGATTCCTCAAGCTTCAGTCCTCCAAAACTACACAGGTTAAAAGGAAACGAGAGGCAGCCTTCACCTTTTCCTTAATTGCATCAACCTGAAAGGGAATTTAAAAGTAGCAGCTTAAGAAAATAAAGCAGATTTAAACAGTCCAGCATTGAAAAAATGCAAGAAGAGAACAATTGCAGAAATGAGCAGTAGCGTTGTCAGAAAATCAAAAGCAGAACATACCACAAAGTATAAATAAATCCTCATAAATGCCACCAAAGTTGCTCTAAATACCAATACTGCAGATATACTTAAAGGGAATATATTGTTTATATACATTTGTCTATACAGAGTGCCACAGGTACACTGCTCACAAAATTTAGGGAATTTTTAAGATGAATATGAAGACACGAACTGCTGGACAATTTGATCATCTCCATGCCCCATCACTGTCAGTGTGTTTTTACAGTCTTGGGTGATCATACACCCTTCTGAACAGTCAACGTGGGGCACCCTCATCTAATTTAACATGTTTTTGCTCGCCCCACAATGGTCACCTGCTACTCAATAACAATAATTAAGTTTGAATTTCATTTAATTTGCTTTTCTGATAATCTTGATCAATGAAATAAAATCAAATGTTTCTTCTTTAAAAAAAAATCTCTTCATATTAATTTAGAAACATCCCCCAATTTTTGTGAGCAGTGCATTGTATCGAAGCTAAAAGGTCAGCATGGGAACTATTGCAGATGGATGCATGGGCCATCGACCCCTGGCCCTCGGAGGACAGACGAGCAGTGTGTCCAAAATGTATTTTTGATGACAACATACCATCTACAGCCAAATTAGTGAGTGCACAAAAGTAAAATAATATATGATAGCCTGTTAAACTGGGATACACTAGTGTTCCACCGAAGAACTGGTTCAAACTCCAATTCCAAATTGGACCGGAAGATATAATGTGTCTCAGTAAGTCAGACTTCACACACAGTGTCATATATAAAGCTGACCTTATCTGTTCGCAATATGTATAACCAATCATCTGGATTGTCCAGATGCCACATGGAGAGCATAGACTTCCTAAATGCAACCCCTGTCAGACACTGCACCGTTATTCTGTGCTCTCCTGATGGTGGAAACAAGAATATTAATATGAGCCATTTTGAGAGACCTATAGTTGTGTAGAAGTTACCCTGGCTTTCTACTACACGACTTGCTCTGTGAGCGATTTGTTAGTCTGCAGAAGTAGTCAATCAATCCGTCTGTAGATTGGTGTAGTCCACATTCATCAGAGATGGTTTCAACATTTCCCAGCCTGTACAGTTCCAATAAACAAAGATGTACTGTGGATCTGTTTTTTTTTTTAAATAAATACCATTGATTTAAAACATGTCTAATTCCACCTTCAAACCAACTAATAATCCTTACACATACTTTTGCCACTCATGAATATGTACATTCAGATAATTTATCTTAATCTACTGATGATTTAAGTCATATATATACAGAAACACAGACAAATCTCAAAACAAAAACCACTATTATAGAAACTCTGAATAGAAATCATTTAATAAGCACATACTGTACATCAACATTACGAGATGTTCTGTGGAACTGCACGTTATGTGAACACCATGTTATACACCTCACCTGTACCTGTTATTGACTAAATAGCCTGCAGTACTGCAGTATTTCCCATACACTGATTTATTTAATATCAATACTGCAATGCACTGATTTTCTATACATTTTACTATTTCAGATGATCTATAACTGTAGAGCTGCATGCAGCACATTGTTGCAGCCCAAATGTTCAGGACTAATGTTTATTTAAGAGGGAAGTGCCTTTTTTGTACCTGAAGGTGTGTTCAGGTTAGGTTTCAGGCATAGAAAGTAAGATTAAATCCAACTCATCTTGAAGTTCTATAAAAACTTGCAACTGTGTTTGACAACTGTTAACCAAGACCGCATCTCTGAAAGACGTCATCTTTTTACTCCTATCATCATATTTCCATTTGCGCATCCTAATGAATTTGTAATGCGAAGCTTTTTAAGATTCAGATTGATAACGGCTGTGATACTCCTTTGAAGACCTGCACTGGCAAAACAAAACAAATGAATGAAGAAACGCGCATCAGCAGAGTGGAAGAAACAACATGGGCAGAGTGAGTGATTAAACTATGATTTAATTGGTCTAATTAGATAGAAGGGGGTAAAAAAAAAAAAAAAAAAAAAACGCACCACAAGAAGTTCTCAACCAGTGGACTATAAAAATGTGATCCGGTTCACCTTTGTACTCCATCATCACTGCATAGAGTACAGACTGAGCATGTGGGCTCACCTTGCTGAGATACTCTCTCATGACCTGGATGAAGTAGGGCATGGAGAAGTCCATGATGTTGTGCCTCCAGGCCGTCTCCAGGACCACGTCGGGCCGTAGTAGGTCGTAGCAGGTAAAGAGGCAGGCAGCAAAGCACTCCTTCTTGCCTTCCAGAAGGAACCATTGTAGAAGCTCCTCTGCCAGCTCTGTATCCTTCGACTCTGACGCATACTGCATGGCGTCCTGTAATGCACAAGTGAGCGCACACACGCACAGTATGAGACATTCACCTCCGGCCCTTAAGACGCTTATACTACACAGCAGTGTACAGCCTAGGGTTGGCTATGAGATAATACCCCATTGTAAAAAAGCAAACCTAAAAAGCAAACAAATGTGACTTGACTTGAACTTGAATTGTCTTCAGCCCAACACACGGTTATTGAGAAAAAAGGTCATTTGATGTTGCCTCTTACACAAAGCTAATTGTTTGGTCATATGATCATCTTGCATTCATCCAATGTGTCATCGTTTTCCGTGTTTACAGTCGGTGTGCTGAGGTTTTCAGATTAGAAAACTTGTCTTTTTTGTCTTTTAGCATGTTGATAATTTATTTATTTGCAGCCACCATGTTTTGAAGGTATATACAGTCGAATCTGGTTAATGGGACCACATCAGGACACGATCGTTTTGGTCCTGATTAATCGGCTGGTCCGATTAAACGAACATGCCCTATGTTACAAGACGGGACGTGCTATAATTTATGTAACATATTAAACGTTTATGAAACCTTTGTGTGATTTACACGTATAGCAAACGTACAAACAAGAACTTCTGTTGCTTACCAACTTTGTTCATTAAAAATAAATTTGCAAACAAGTTTATATAAACGATCTACATCACAATGTATTGTATGTACGCCGCATAATACTGTAAAAACAAGTTCTTACTAAATTCCAGTCAACGTATAAAGAACTTATCCAGCACGATCTGATGTGTTCTCTTGACGGACTGCACTTGAACAAAATCAAGAAAGTGGTGGGCGTGGTCACCTCCCACTGGTTTTGCTCTCGTCAGCACAACTTTTCAGATTTCCTGGCCTTTGATAAAAGCATACATTGTCCCGGGGATCCAAAAAATCCTCCCATAAATCACTGACCCGCTTTGCATCTGCTGTAAGTGGAGATTTGTGGCTTCTTTTTCTTATTCGCTTCTCACGTTATTTGGTTCGATTAAGCGGAATATTGGTCCAAATAAGCGAATAATATTACATGTATATAATAGGATTTGTTTCGATTTGGTCTGAATAAGCGGCTGGTCCCATTAACCGGTGGGCCAATTAACCGGATTCGACTGTATTACAAACAAGACTTAAAAAGGATTCGAGTGGTGCTAGGGAAGTACTTAGCGTTAGTCCCAACGGCCATGAAATTATTGCTTGATGTATTTGAAATGAGGATATTTTATTTGACAAAGAATAGGCTGAATGTAACTAAAATTTAATATAGGAGCATTTTCATTACAAATAAGCTTTTCCATGACACGCTTCCTCCGATAACTGTCATTTTCACATATGCCTAACACATTACAGAGCTTTTAATTTATACATGGCTCACAAAAATGAAGGGACATTTTATTAATTCTAGTGAGTAGTATAGTTCTCAATGTCTCAGAAATGCTATTGTGAATATATTGATTATAGCATCTCCATCGGCGACCTTCACACCTTTAATCACCTGTGAATTGCCTTGAAAGGATATTAAACTGTATTTCATTTCAATAAAGCACACCCTAAACCCTACAAGGTCTGGCTGAAAGCTTAAAATCAGTAGCATAGTGTGTTATTCCTTCTTAAGGACTGCTATTGCTGCTTGTTTTGTGTGTAAAGTGGTCAGTGATATATGTGGTTGTGCAGTGGGCGAGAAACCTTGTAGAGCTTGTCCTTCTTGCAGAGCTCAACACTTTGCTTCCAGCGGTTATTTCCCTTGAACAGGTAGGCAGCAATTCTCCTGAATTCGATCAGCTCGTGCTTCTCCAGGCTCTGGGCTAGAGATATGTTATCAAAGTTGTCATAGGCGTCGATGGATGTGCGCAGAGCCTGTGTGGGACAAAAACAACGGTTTAACTCTAAAAATGAGCAATTAGTCAGTCACTTAATTCACTTTTAGTTCACGAGCACACCGTACACACGGCTTAAATTAACAACCTCCTGTACGTTTATGACAAGATTATGACAGCAATAATATATAGTACAAATCGTAATGATCCTTAAAAATGGCGATGTCTCAAATATCTGTTATCCAGTATACCATCAAACAAACATTATACCCGTTTGCTGCTGTTAGATCGAAACTGAGGACGTTTATCATCTGGAAACCAATTCGGTTTCCTCCCACATTCCAAAGACGTGCATTTAGGTTTAGAGATTGGGTCACTTCAAATTGGCCCATACGCTAGTGTTGATATGATCTTGTGTCTGTTGTGAAGATAGTCTCTGAGGCTTATATGATCACGTTAATTAATCAGAAAACAAGGCCAAAAGGCTGCAACCCACAACTACCAATATTTGCATGCATGTTGTTTACATGACCAGTTGAATAATCAGACAACAGGAGAAATCTGATGATGATACAATTAAATGGATTTAAATGGGATTAAAAACAGCAGAGGACTGAGAGGTCAGAGTACAGTACAGAACAGGACTCCAATAAAGTTGTCCACAACTGCAAACAAAAACCATTTTCAGAGCCCTTACCTGATAGTCCTCCTCTATTATGAAGAGGTTATTTAGTGCTTCATTGACAGATTTGTTGTTGTGGTTCTGTACCGATCGCAGGTACGGTTTCACCAGGGCCAGTTGCTTAACCTGTCGTGTATACAAAAAACAGAACAAAATTACAATATTAACATCAAACGCTACTCTCAGGACAAACAGAAAGTCAGACTGAAACGTTACAGTACCTTGGAGAAAAAGTTGACGGCGCGCGTGTGATCGAGTCTTGGTGACAGCACTATGAGTAAGTCGTTCAGTAACAATGGCTTGAACTCCAGATAGAACTGGATGGCTTTGTAATACAGTTCCACATTAGCCACCTAAAATAAATATTACAAATAATATTAAACACTAACAGTCATGTACTGTATATTAAATCATTTATTTTACTGCATGCATGAAGCACTTTCCTACAGTAAAAGCCAAACTGCTTTACCTTGGTAACGATGTCTTTGAACTGACTCTCTTTCCAGGCGTCTGCAGGGTGGTTCATCATGGTGATAATGGCATTATCGTATTCCTCGTACTTGTCATACAGGAAGACCAGTTCAGCCCACAAATGAGCTTGTTCTGCTGCTCTCAAGACCTGAAGAACAAACGGACACACTTGTACCAACACCCAGACTATAACGGCCCACATGTAGACACAACTGCTGGAACTACTGACAGATTAAATACACACCTTTGGTTAATAAGCCTTCCATTACACTTCAGATCGTTTATTGTTATCAGCAGTATTATGGACTACACGTTTTTTTGTTTTTTTTTTACCTTAGGAATGTTGACTCTTGACCAGAAGAGCTCTAGGTGCTCTCTCATCTTCTGGGGTTTGAATTTGGAATAGAGGATGGCCAGCTCAGTGAACATGCCCATGTGAGCTCGCTCCAGCCCCAGAGCTGCCTCCAGCATTGTGATCAGCTCCTCAAAATATCCACGGTCCTGAAAAAATAATTACATCACGGATAAAAGCCAGCACTTCCTCACACACTCTCACACACGCACTACAAAACACTGACCAAAAAAGAACTTTAAACAGGATTTGCACCTGGTAGTAGTTAATAAGCTCCTCAAGTTCATCAGCATGGACAACGATATGCAGGCCGCACATCTGGGCCAGACGAAATTCCTTCCCATCCACACATGCAAAGCAGACCTGAAAAATATGTAAACAGGAAACACACATTCAATAGATTTACAGTATAGCATTTTAAATCCCTTATCCAGGACAGGGCTGAGGTTTAATATAGAGTTCATTAGGTGAAGGCAGAGATGCACTCTGGACAGTCCACCTCTGTAAATGGACCACTGCTGAGTGCATAGTAAAGTTTTACAGGCACACGTGATCGCACCTCTTTCCAGGTTCGAGTGCTGTTGGCTTTGCGTGCTCCGTCCACAGCGGCCTGGTACTCTCCCAGATGGACCAGAGTGGAAGCCAGACGGCCAAAGTTAGAAACATTGTTGTACAGCAGCTTTGCTGCTTCATACATCTTCTCATCGTAGCATCTATCGCCAACCTATTTAAGAAAAAGAGTTCAAGGATTCATTGGAAATGCAGTAGAGCATATGAAATTATATCCGACATGCTTTAGCAGATATGAGGCTCCAACCTGCTGGATGTGGGCATTGTTTGGACCATTAATGAATTCCTCAAGTTCAGCCAGGCGGTTGGTTTTAGCCAGAGCAAAAATAAGTTCAGTCTCTACATAGGATTCACGTGCTTTCTTGCGGGCCATCAACAGGAACTTGACCAAATCCTCCCAGTTTCCTGTACAAGTCAAACAAACCGTAAACCTCCAAGATTTATATATACACCACTCACAAAAATTATTGATTGATTGATATATATATATATATTTTCATTCCCTCAATAAAATATCCCCTATTTTTGTGAGCAGTTTGCATTAACCCTCTTAACTTGTGAACAAATGAGAAGACTAGATCATGAAAGGCTGTTACAGGTAGTACCCATTTTAGGATGGCCTGTTTTACAATATTTCGACTTTACAGTGGGAAATGGATAATACACAAATATACATTCTGCAGAAACCATACAACGCTCTCCTGTACTCTCCCATGTCAAATGCTGCAATCAGGAGTGACAATACTGGAAAAAGCTGTGGCTGCGACAATTATCACCTCGTTTTCAATTTCAATTTACGATAATCACAATTCTCGATTTTACATTTGGTAAAAGAGTCTTTGTTGTGAAACAATGCATATTTTCTAGTATGTAATTCTCGATTTTACTACTAGTAAAGCATATAGTGTACTTTTTCTAGCGTAAAAAGTATAACAATTTTAAAAGGTGTACATTTGTTTAAAATTGTTATACAAAAAGCACCTTAAGCCTCTGCAACTAAAACATATTAGGAGTCTCACTGAGAACATTGTCTCTCTCTGAGCATGATTGCACCCTCTGGTGTTCAAGCTTGACTAGGCCCATCCCCAGCTAACAGTCTGGTTATTTTACAGCCTATTCTATACCATGTGGGTCTACGGTGTGGTCACTCTGCTAAACAGAAAGTTTTGTTTGACTGAACGTACCACTTTGGGCAGCAGCATGCCCCACTTCCATGTAAGCTGATGGATCGTCAGCCTTGATATAAGAGTCGATAGCCTCCTTTACCAGGCCTTTCTGTAGCTGAGCTTTAGCCAGCTGGCTCCACACCGCAGGTTCATTGCAGCGCTCAGCAAACTCATAGGCCCTGTCCAGATTACCAATGTGCTCAATCAGGACCTGTCACAGGAAAGGGAACAAACGTCAGTCCCAAGCTGCTCTCGGAGTCTACATCTGAGAGATCTAGTAAGCCTTGCACTGACCTGCACTGCAGAGGTGTTCACGTCAAACTTCCTGAATATAGCGAAGGCCTCCTCGAAGAGCTCGTTACTGATGGCAATGTTGGCGATGTCCGGGGCGTCGTAGTTGTCCAAGCGGTTAATGTACTCCATTACACGAGTGCGGTCTGCTTTGATGGCTGTCAGAATCAGAAGGTTTTGCAGGTTCCTGTGGAGCAACAGATCAAAGGCATCAACCAACACGAAGCTCGAACATACAGTAATTACAATAGCATGGCTAATGAGGTGGAACTGAGCTAACCTGTGCTCACTGAAAACAGAATTGTCCAAGACGATCTTCTCAAGAAGCTCGATGAGTTCATTAGGCAGATCAGCAGTCATGAAGGCTTTCACAGTAACAGACACCTCTTCTGGATCCTGGGTCTCAGACAGAGCAGTCTGTACAACCTTTGGAGCAAGGGGATTAACAAGAATTTTTTAAAGAGAACTTTAGTTTATTTAAATTAGTACTGCACTGGAATGAACATTATTGGCTGAAACAGAAATTCAACGAAGTCGAGCTGAAAAGCAAAATGTGCAAAAATGTCAGTTTGGTCTATAAATCTGTGGTTTTGTTTGGTAAATTACACAGAGATTTTATATTATATGAATGTCAATTATTATATCACAGAAACTGAACACACAGGAGAGCAAAGTAAAAACAAGCATCACTTTTAATTACGTCCTAATTTTTATTACCACAAAAAAAGCTTAAGTGTTCCAAGTGTGACTGATGACATTTGTTACACCTTTTTATCTTTCATGCCGGTGACTGGAATTAAATATTGTATTTAATTTATTATATATATATACACACCTTTTTATTATTGATTATAATGTTTAGTTTTTTTATTGATTTAACATAGGCAGTTTGGCACACTGTGTAGGGTTCTCTGTGTGTGCCAACTAGGCACCAGCTTTGCAGTTACCCTGAGCAGGAGTATAACTCTCAGCGCAGACAAAGCCTTGCATATCCCTATGATGCTGGGAACCATGGGCCTAGAGAATATTATATTTTATTTCCTTTCTTTAAATACATTTTAATTAAGTGCCCCTGTATTCAAACTATTGTTAAATGTATTATGGTAACTTCAATTCTTATATGTAAAATTTAGGCTGCCCAACGAGGTTGGGTCTTAAGTCTTGGTCCTTCCAAGCTTTCTTCCTCATCACATTTAGGTAATTTTCCCTTTCCACTGTCACCCTAGGCTTGCTCAGTTAGGACTGTGAGCTTAAATCTAAAGTCAAGTCAGATTCATTTACAGTATATAGGATGTTTAACAATGGAGCACTGTCTCAAAAGCAGATTTACACTTTTAAGTGATCATCTAATATCCATGTCCAATCACAACCAGATATAAAAGGTTTTAGAGACTATTCACGGTTAAAGCACTTCTAGACTTACATTTGACTTGACTTTAGCCAATTAATTCCCTATATGAGTTCATCTATGCTCAGCACTGCCCATCATTAATCTGTTTTCAGCCAAAAACCAAGTAATTTCTGTAAGCCAGCTTGGATATATCTGTACCTGGTCTATCAGCGGCCTTCTATAAGGGTTGCTCTCCAGAAGAACACTAGCCCACAACTCAGGATCCTTGCGACGCACCAAATATCGAGACAAGCTCTTGAAGAGGGAATTCTCATTGCATACCTGAGAGTGGAGAAATACATTTGCATAAGCGCATGCAGTGAAAAGCTGGAAACCATTTAATGTTTTCATTAATGTTGCCTGATTATTACAAAAAAAAAAAAGACCTTATTTCTGCCTTTGCTCATATCGTAGCTATAATATAAAAAAGAAGCAATTTGCATCTTTACACTCGGGTCATGTCCCTAATAATAAACTGTCAAAGCTAGTTCAGGATAGCAAACCATCTCACGTCCTTACGTTTATTAGCTCTTGGTCACACTGCCCTCTCTCGTAGGCCACACATGCCAGATGGGGGTCCCTCTTCTCGCAGTACTTGCCCACCACGCGGCTGTCGTAGTAAGGATTTTCCCGCAGGAAACGTTCAGGATTGTTATTACTGTCTATGTAGATTTTAGCCAGAGCATTGTGGGTAGCAGGCTCCTCACATCCCTCATGGATACGAGCTTCCAGCCAGGGCAGCAGCAACTTCAGTCTGTCAAGAACATCATTTACGTTCCCTGTACTTACAGTTTATATATTTGAGCTTACAGGAGCAGTGGAGTTACTTACCGGTTTCTCTTTTCTACCTCGGCTACCAGCTCATCAGTAGAGAACTGGCCTCTGACCACCAGGATAAGGTTCTTAATGACATCCTCTGAGCAGTCCACGTCCAACAGCCCACCAATCACTACTGGTAAACGGCTGGGGTTCACCTAACATTCCCAAAAATTCCACAGTCACTCACGTGTTCAATAGCCACAGCTGAGATGGAATACCGATGCTATTAGGCTATAAAGCTTGCCTTCTGCACATAGATCTCAATGTATTTCTGCAAGTTGTTGCGGTACAGATAAAGAACCAGGTCATGGACAAAGTCAAAGCGGTCGCAGACGATGATGAGTGGCAGCTGATCAGTCAGTTTTGCTTCCTGTATATGAAAAAGATTTAAACACCAGTAGAATAAAAACATCAGAAACAACAACAGCTGTGCGATTCCTTCCTAACTAACCCGTCAACATGCATTAGCATTCTTGTTTGATACCTTAAGGAAGTTCTTCACACGCTCAGCATCGTAGCAGTTGCTCTCTCTGCAAATTCTCTCCACCTCTTTGATCTGGCCAGTTTTACACGCTGCCTGAATGTATTTGAAATGGACCTCTGGATCCTGACTGAAGTTAACAATGGAGCCGAGGAAGTAGAACAGACCTATAAAACAATTCGCCTGTAATGTTAGAGCCGTGAATTGTTAAATATCTCACATTTGTCTGTTATACTGGACTGATTCTAAACATACCGAAACATTTCAAAAGGTAGGAATGTGTGATATATATAGTCTACAATAAGTAGTTTAGTTGTTGCATTACAATGTGTGAGCTGACCCTACTGAGCATGTCACTCCCTTTGCAAAATACACAACTTGGTGCATTTTGTAAGCCAGCTAAGTTAGACTACACTGTGTACACGCAGTGTGAAACGAAGAGAGCGTTCCTGATGTTAGAAATGAGTGAACATAACAGAGACCGCCAGCTTAGCCGTCTATATTGTTAATTGCTAGAGGTGGCTTTTCCTCACTCACATGGAGTTGGTTTGGCTTTAAAAACCCAGACGTTGCTGCAAAATACAGGGTAAATCGGTTGCTATTAAAGACAGCTCTACAGCTAACTTATTTCCTCATCTGCATGTTAACCACGGCACAGAATATGAAGATTAGGAAACATTAGGAGTCACTTGTCCATGACAGGCCCACACCAGCCGCGGTACCAGAATAAAAACATAGAAAAACATGCTTGCGGTTAGTATGCAATTCATATCCTATTAACAAGAGCAAGCTTGAAGTCTTGAAAAGCTTAGACTTTTACAATCACATTTTTTGAATAATGAAAAGTATTCCAGAATTACCGTTTAACAAAATCCCAGAAAAAAATGATAAGATTTAATTTGTCAATATCGCACATCCCTACAAATATTTTCAGTAACAGCTAACAAATGAGGATGTAATCGTTTATTCACAGGGCAGACAAGGTTAATGCAAGCTGGACAAGCAAAAGTGTAGCATGCAGGTGTTGAAATTCCTTGGGCTGCCACATCTATTTTGTCAATGCATGTAATAAACTGTGTTTAGTATGACATGGGATATTTTAACAGCACTGGTTCGGTACACATACCTTTGCCACTCAGATGTAATATTAAATCATTTTCCTCAGTACATAATTAAGTAATTAGTAAATTAATAAGTAAATTAGTCTCATTTGCCTAATTGGGTTCTCTTCATCTGCTTTGAGAACTTGATAATCTGAATGTTTTGGTCATATTTATGCATCAATACAGAACATTCTAAAGCCTTCACAAATCACCCCTGTATTTCCACACATTTGCCAGTTTCTTTTAACAATGATAAGCATGTGGAAATAAAGAGAAAATGTTTGCAGGGAGAATTCATTCTTAATCAATATTTTCCAGCCCAAGCCTACCTTCAAAGCTCTTGAAAGACTCAAAGAGTTCAGTGAGGGACTGTGTGGTGAGCTGCTCATGGTATTTGGAGGCCACCTGGACACAAATCTGGAGGTTCTGCCGGATGTTGGCTGACAGCATTGCTCGCAGGCACTCCAGAGAGTCCTCCACCGACAGAGAGCCAAAGAAGTTCACCAGCCACTGCAGAGAAAACATGTAAAGCTTACAAACAGGATTTCTATACACACAAAGAAAACTAGGTTCCATTCAGCAAAGACGCTATGGAATCATTACAACAAGCAATTAAATCACATGAAGGATGTAGCTCCTTAATAGTGTTTAAAAAAATCAAACCCAGAACTTGCTTCATTTGGGACTATGCTTAGATAACAGAAAACTATAAATGCCTGGGACAACATAGCACTGTAAGAAGCGCTCCAGAAATAAATCAGACTTTGACTGTTAAGTTAGAGGGAAGCAGCACAGTTCAGAATCTACATAGGAGCACTGTAGTAAGCCTGAAACAGATTGTGACACAGCAGAGGTTGAAATACAAATGTCTTTCAGCAAGTACCTCAGGGTTAAGCAGGTGGGTGTGCACCACAGCACGTTTGATGTCATACAGGTCAGTATAATGCTCCAGGGCTCTCTGCAGCAACCCGGCCTTCTCACAAAGCTGGGCCACATGAGCTCGGTCGTAGTGGGTGAACATCTGGTTCCCCAGAATGGCGTCAGCAACCTAAGAGCACAGATAATATACGCTAGGACTCTAGCTCTAAAGGGTCGTTCAAAGTGAGCACAAGTGAAGTTGAAAGGGACCTGTGGTGCATGCATCAGGTTCATCTCCAGCAGGCGTGTCTGCAGAGGGCCTTCAGTGGGTCGGTTGTTCTTTAGAGCATCCAGCAGGAAGGACGTGCATTGCTGGATCAGGTTATACTCCATAAAGACGTCCACAATCTGAGCAGAAAAACAACACGCATCAGTTAACACAGATCCCACGTAATACAAAGAGAGCAATGCATTAATAACGGGACAAACCCAGAAAAAGATCAGCATGGCAAACACTCACCTGGGTAATATCAGCCAACGGTTCCTCATCCTGCACCAGCATCTGGGAAAACTGCAGACCCTGTTCAGGACTGATTCGCATTACATTTCGAAGCAAGAAGATCCAGTCTGGAGTGTAGCCAACCTGTGGGCACAGAAGGCAGGATGAATCAAAAAAGGACGATAAGAAAACAAAAAAAAAAATACACTGCTCACAAAAATTAGGGGATATTTCAAAATAAATATGAAGCACCTAAAAAAAAGAAGCATGTGATTTGGTGTTATTGAACAAGATCATCAGAAAAAGAAACAAACAAATCAATTTAAAATAAAAATCAAAGAAAGTTGCTCGATTACACAAATGAGATCGTGATTAATTAGGAAGTGACTTATTTATGGGGGTGAACAGAAGTATGGTAAACTAGATGAGGGTGCCCCACATTGACTGTTCAGTAGGGTGTATGATCACCCAAGACTCTAAGAACACACTGACAGTGATGGGGCATGGACAGGATCAGATTATCCAGCAGTTCTTGTGGGATCCTCTTCGTATTCATTTTAAATATCGCCTATTTTTTTGTGAGCAGTGTATAAGATGCAGCCCTTTAAAAATGCATTATTATTGCTGCACGTTTACAAAGCCAGTTCAACAAAGGCAGGCGTTCATGAGGTCGAAGTCACATGACATTCACACTAGGATTAATGAATACGCCCGGAAATGCTTGAGAATTAGCCACGGAACCCAGCGACCACAGGAAAAGTGTAAGCTGCTGACTTTATTCCACCCTTAAGCAGCAGGGAAAAAAGGTTACACATTCTGATTGTTTGTGAGCACAAAAGTATTGTTTTCTTTGTCCCATCAGAACCACAAGTAAGAGATTGGTGCCAATGTTACTTGTTAAGTAATAAATTATTTCTAATAATATGACGTCTGTACTAAGGAAAAACATTTAAAATACATTTTTATTGATAAATAATAAACTTAATTACAGCTGACTGATACCACTCAATGGTACTTCTTAAAAATCAACATGTATGTACTCCTCGTTTTATGAAAGCCTGACATTCAATATTTCGATTTAAATGATTCCACAGAACAATCATTTTTGTTTTTTAGTGATTTTTACTTTAAATACATTATTCAATAATGTGAAATAGTCAATTCTTCATCATAAACATGCTTAAAGCTATTTTTGGATGAAAACGTATTTTAAGGCAGGCTATGCTATGACATATGCAGTACTAATTAGGCTCCTCGGTTAACGATAACTTCAACGAGCCATGGATCTGACACAATGTATCCACAGTGTAAATCAAGGATACAAGAACACCTATTTACAGGAATGGACTCATTGGAGTTCATTCACCTCTATCTACAGGAATGTTCATTAGTTCATGAGTTCATTTAGTTCTATTTAGAGGATCACCTTAATTACTGTGGGAAAAAAAACAATAAAACAGAACATGAAAGATGTGGCTGGCATTGGCATTATTTTTTTTTAACAAAGCAAACTTGTTTTCATTGTCTTATTAAACACCTCCACTGAATAAATGCTCTGGTCATATTTAATAAACAGAAATCCTGCCTAGTGCTTCTACAGGTTGGCTACACTCCAGACTTGCTTTGCAAAAACAGTGTTTTTTTTCCTCCTCCCCTGCAATTCTTCTTACTCAGCTTACCCCCCCCCCCCATGGTGCGTCATCTTTCTGCTACAAATAGAAACTATTTCTCTTTGCTGCCATAAACTAACTGCAAATATACTGCAGCGCGCTGCTTAACAAACAAGATTACAGTCTACTGCACTGTACTAAATTCTCGTTGCCACATTTGACGTTTTACTAATTATTACAGATTCCTAGAATTGCAAATTATTTTAATTTTTTTCAACAATTACAACAGGTTTAGCATGGGTATAACAGTTTAGGCTTTGGCTGCAGTGGCATTAGGGATGCTGCAGGTTTTAGCATTTATGTCTAATTTGCATATAGTTTTCTTAAAAAAAAAAAACACTTCAATTTAAATCATGGCTCCAAAGCCATTTCTGTAAGCAACCATTGTAATAAATGAATAAATAAAGAATACCACTAAACATCAAAAAGATTTCATTTTGCGTTTTAACATTGTTATTTAAAATAAAGCACTATGTGCAAAGCATCTAAGTCAAAGTACGAAATGTTAAACAGCACATACTTGTATAAAATTAAGCAACACAGCACAGACGTGAACCTAATTTCAATTCATGTTCAGAAATAGCGAACCATAATTGGCAACTCACCTTTTTTGCATACAGTACAATTTTCTGGAACTGGCCAGTTTCGGCAAAGCACTGGATGACTTTGTTGGGGACGTTTGCTCTTAGGTAGACACTCAGAGCTAGAGTTGGGTCGACAGACTTCACCAAATCACCCAACTCTTCTGAGCATTCGAGCTGAAACATGGGATGCAATACAGTCTATCATAAATGCATCCTATAGAGATAGTTAAAACACACAACCAAAAGGTTAGCTTTTATATTTAAGGAAAACCATTTCAGGTGCGTTACCTTGTCTTCCTTCAGCCACTTCTCGAGCAGTTGCTTGCGGCCCTGTTGTAGCACAGGCCTACACAGCTCCAGCGACTCGAACTTGTTGAGTTGGCCCTGATCCAGCAGGATGCCAAAGTACTGCAGTAAAGGCGAGGTCTGACCTGGCTGAGCTGGCACGCTCTGGAAACGCCGGATGGTATCGGGAGTCCGCAAGATGCCCTGCACCAGAAAAGCTGTCGAGTAACCTTTTCGAAGGTCGGGTTATAAGATTAACACAAGGAAGCAGAGGGGTACCTTTGGCGCATTAGCTGCCACTTTGGCAGCCTCGGAGTAGTTGCCCCCGGCAAACAGGGTGTTGAACTTGCGAGCAAAGAGCTCCTCTGCTCCAGCCAGGTTGTTGCGGACGGCCATGCGCAGTGCCAGGTCAGGGTTCTGCAGCACGTTGGTGATGTAAGGGATGATGTTCTCTTCCTCCACGCACACAGACAGCACCTGGAGAAATACATTATGAAAATGTATCATCAGGATACAGGGCTATTCGCTTTACTTATAGACTCTGAAATTGTTCTATCAAGACTTGATAAGAAACCAACGCGCCATTAACAGAAAAAAACTACAGCAATTTGTCAAATAAGGTTCATTCTCACATAATTTGTTTGTCTCCTTACTCTGTTCTTTAATGGTCAGGACCTCCACAGGCATTATTTGGGTGGTGGATCATTTTCAGCACTGCAGTGACACTGATGTAGCGGTGGTGTCTTAGTGTGTGTTTTTCAGGTACAAGTGGATTGACACAGCAGTGCTGCTGGAGCTTTTAAAACATTGTGTTCACTCACTCTATTAGACAAATCTATCATATTGTAAAGTCAGAGACAGTTCTAATTCTTCACATTACACTGCCATTTTTGATTTGTGAACTTATTTCAGTTCAGCAGTGACACTGAGGTGTTTTAAAAACTCCAGCAGCACTGCTGTATCTGATCCACTCATACCAGCACGACACACCAGAAGTTGCCACCTTTGCAAGAATGACAGCTGATTCATTTCCAGCTTCTTAGGGAACTTGCTTTTAACACTAAAGCTAAAATGTGACCTTTGTATAACCTGTTTTAATGTCAAGTGACCTGACTGTTAGTTGAAATATTAAATAAATAAATAGTTCATTTATAGTACCCGTCAGGAGAGTTTTTTTTTTCTCTTATTGCTACACACATCACTGTTGACAGGTCATCTCATCACAAAATTGAGTCTTTGGCCATCATTACTTATTTAAGTACTATATGTTGTTATATAACACATCCAGCAGCACACGGGCACATCGGGCAGCATTATACAAAACCGAACCAGGAGCAGTAAGAGGATTAGTCAACCAATATCACAGCTTGTCAGGCATCTGCAGTCAAAAGTACTGCCATTACTACACACAGTCACAGAACGAAGAACAAAGCTTTTAGACTGAGGATTTAAAGTGAATCCGGAGGTTTAACACTGGTGTGCAACACAAGCTGGCAAGATGGCTTAGAGTTAATGAAAAAGCAAAGTAACAAAGAAGTGGTGATCATCTTTCCTCCCACTCACTACATATTTTATGGTTGTGACTTTATTATTTATCAGCCCGTAGCATCCAATTACATTACACAGGGCAAAACATGCAAGTCTGTCCTCAGTGCCACCTGCTTATACAGCTAAAAGCATAAACACAAACCATTTAGGTTCTCAGGGGCAGGAGTACTGAATCAAGGTTCGGGTCCAAACCCAAGTTGATTAAAGTAATTCACATTTTATCTATTCAGCACCGCGATAGTTTACCTGTCCCTTTCTGTTGACGCCAATAATGCCAGAAGTAGCCTCATGAGGAGCGGTCACAAAGATGGTCTCTCCACTAATCCTGTTCATGTAGATACAGGTGCCAGTCTCAAGGTCATACAGGTGGATGTAGCCATATTTGGTGATGAGAAAGACTACATCCTGCTTGGTGCTGATCTATAGAGGAAAGCAAACACAACCATAACCCAGTCAGAACCAGGAACAGCTCGGGTGCTGATAGCAACATCATGAGATTTTGGCTAAATTTGAAGAGTGACACAGCTGTGTTTTCAACAGTCAGTCATAACATCAGTCAACATCCCCAGGGGAAAAATCAGCCCCATAGGAACATCACTGTATTTACTCCTTTCATTTATGCTCAGTCTTCTTTCCTTTGTCACCTTGCCCCTCTAAATATGGCACGTCCAAGATGCTGCTACTCAAAAAGATGTACTGTATATTCATAATACTGAACTACTATGCTTGTACACAAGCCATTTTCACTAATTGTCTACCTGGGCTTGCTAAGTTTGGGCTGAGAGAATGCTCCACTGGGTAAAAATAAATAAATAAATAAATAAAATAAAAAAATAAAAAATTGACATTTTAGTATTAAACTTGACAAATCAATTAAAAATGAAGTCAATGGGAAAACACATAACTCAAACATTGTTCACAAAAATTAGGGTATATTTCAAAATGAATGTGAAGCAACTGAAAAAAAGAAGCATTGTATTTGTATTTAATTAAACAAGATCATCAAAAAAGGAAATGAAAAAGCAAAGAAAGTTGTTTGATTACGCAAGTGAGATGCAAACTCAATTATGGTGACTAAGTAGGAAGTGAAATTTATGGGGATAAACAGAAGTATGTTAAACTGGATGAGAGTGCATTGACATTGACAGTTCAGTAGGGCGCATGGTCACCCAAGACAAAACCACACAGTGGGGCATGGACAGGATCAGATTGTCCAGCAGTTCTTGTGGGACCCTCTTCATATTCATTTTAAATATCCCCTAATGTTTGTGGGCAGTACAGTTGAAGTTAGGGCTGAACGATTAATCGTTTTTTAATCGAAATCACGTTTTGAAGAGACGCAATTTTCCAGTCCATTAGCCAATAGACAGCAAGTATCACCAGGGAAAATTCCACCTCCATCGTGTGAACCGCCTGCTGCTGACCAATCAGAAGCCGCTAGTCATGTATATCCGGCAGAAGCTATTAACTTTAACAAGAAAGCTAAAGCAAGCAGCACTGTACTCGACACAGTGTTGCCAAATTAGCAACTTCGTCGCTATATTTAGCGACTTTTCAGACCCCTCTAGCCACTTTTTTTTTTAAAGCAACTAGCGACAAATCTAGCCACTTTTTCTGGTGTTGTTAAAGACTTTGGAAACTCGGACGTGAACGCGCATATCGGTCTGCAATTTCTGTCCTCAACGAGCAGCGTTTTCCCCCCGTGAGCCCCTCCCCTGTGCCAGAGCACTCACTATTCTGACAGGAACAGTATCTGCAGGAGCAACAGATCCACACCACTCCACTTCCAAATGCTCAAAACCAAAGCTGCTGCTGATCCCACCCTGGCTTTCAGGTCTGATAACGCATTAAAGTCATGTTATTTTAGCCTATTGATGACCTATTTCAAAGACAAAAAATAAATAAACCAAGTGGTCTCGATCTACGGGACAGAACATCGCTTATAGATTAAAAGACGTTGGCTTACTGGGGATTAAATGAAGAGGGGCAAGTGCGCACAACAATGAACAGCACCTCGAACATGACAGAGGCAGCCAAAAAAAACAACTGGACCAGGCTACAATGTTTTGGCCACAGATTCCATCTTGTGATCGCTAAGTGTCACATTAAATTATACTGAACATGGAGTCAACATTCTTTTTTTCTCCCTCAATCTCTGCGTTGAAAGTGATGGTCTTACATTCTCTTTCTCTGTTTTCACATTACGCTACGTTCATCTTTTTTTTTTTAAAACAACAATCGCTATAAATATCTGTCCACAAATAAATACTTGTTGTGACACTTTCATAGTTAAATGCGGTGTATATATAGAGAGATAGATTTATTTTTCATTCACAGAAATAATTATTGTAATCAGGACAGATGACACTTTGTTTGTGTTACATATTACATTCTAGCGTTTTTTAATATAATTTTGAACTACTCGCAAAATCGCAATCGAAATCGCAATCGCAGTATTCTGTGGAAAGATTGCAATTAGATATTTTACCCAAATCGTGCAGCCCTAGGACCGATGCGTCATGTATTCACGTTTGTCATCACATACCTGTAGTTTTATTTGATGTGCTTCCCTATAAAATCACCAGAAGGCGCTCAAAAGCACTCAAGCTCAAAGCTCCACTCTGAGAAAAAAAAAACGAACAAGCTAAATGCAAAACATGTGGAAAGTGTATCTGTTGTAAATGAGGTCTGCACTGCCAACATGGCAAAAAAATAAGAGCATGATACAGTATGATCTTTGGCAGTATACCATGTTCAACCGACCGCTCTTCTAGTCCAGATTCTGGGCATAAAATGCTTAACACGAACAAAGCTTAACCTGGATTAATGTGTTAAAACAATGACCTATGAAACCAAACTTCTCCCAATTACTACTACTGCTTTGGAGCATTGTCTCACAGCTTTACAATATTGTATTATCTGATAATCCCAATACCAAATTGAGCAAGCCTAGGGCGACAGTGGAAAGGAAAACTTTCCATATGCTGTAAGGAAGAAATTTTGCGAGGACCAAGACTCAAAAAGGGCCTCATCCTTCTTGGTTGGCTTAAATGTTAAATGTAAAAACTAAGTTCGTAAATAGAGGTACTCTTTATACCTAAATATGGTTAAAGTTTTTTAAAACTTGCTATCGATACGACCATAAATCTGGAAGCAGAATCAGAATCGATAAAATGCAAAAATGGTGGAGCTCCAAAGTGCAGTTATATGGTAATATCTCTTCAAATCACAGTTTCAATACAAGGTATGTCATACAGGTATACAATTTCATACAGGTATGTGGTCCTTGATCGGAAACGAATACATTGGATATCATGCGTCTTTTTGCCTGTACGCATGTGCTCGATGCTGTAGTCATTATGAAGCGTGACTGTGGTGACCTAGTGGTCAGAAGGTCCAGGGTTCAAATCCCACCTCTGCCACAGTTGGGTCCCTGAGCAAGGCCCTTACTGTATTATTTATACATCGCTCTGGATAAGGGTATCATAAATGACATAAATATAAACTTAAATGAATCCATTCAAGCAAAGCTGGAAGGAACCTACCAAAATAGAGGTGTATTTGAACAATTTCCAAACAAACGTGGTACAATGCCAAAGAGCCAAGAGGAATGTCAAGGTTCAGTATAAGGAGGTAATAGACTCTAATCATCATCGTAGCGGTCGGCTGGACTTGTTTTGCCTTCTCGACCTGAGTGTGTACATCATGAGTTGTTTCAGGGACAGATTTGTTCACATTACAGACAGATACAGGGCACTCACATTTGTGAATCAAGATAGCCAAATTCGATAAGAGCGAGAAATTCAGATTCGGACAATGTGGTTTGTAATGTGAAAGTAGCTATAGAATTTGAAAACGAGGAGGTCTAACTAATAAAGTTATCAGTGTTGCGATATATGCTATATGTGTAACAGCGATTTTCTACTGTATGTTTTAAGTACTATGGTTGATATAACTAGGCAATCTCAATCTATCAAGACATGCCTGGAGTGCTTACAAGCCTCACACTTCACCATTACAAGGAGCCCTGATTTTAGAAAACAATTATGCATTCATATGTGAAATGTTTACTAAAAGGCTAGGGTTAATCAGACATCTATATGGTGTCTATATGTCTATGTATCTTTGTGGTTTTCCCATTTGACATGTATCTATCCTTTTTCTCTTTCTAAAGTAGTTCTTTATTCATTATGCACTGCTCCCATCTTTAAAGGTTAAATCATTCAGTCATCGATCTGTTTTCTGGAGCTAAAAGTGCACTAAGGTGACCTTTAGCCTAGAAAACACTGAAAATGCAAACGTAGCAAAAAACCGAAAAGGCTCCTGAGAGATACAAAGAAAGAGCGAGAAAGAGAGAGGCAGAGGCAAACATAATGGGATTCAGTATGGCTGATTCATACAAGAATGAAAAAAAAAAACAATTTAAAGGGGAAGTGAGACTGGTACCAGTCACAGCACATTTGTGGTATATGTGCCTGTGTTAGAAGCATAAGGCTAGTCAGAATTCTTCAGCAGAACGTAAGAAATAACAGAACAGCGCTGTTCGAGAAAAACTCTTGCCAGTTCGAAATGCTTTATTTCAAACATCACATTGCCCGAGTTGGGGAACCAACAGGCCTGGCTGAGTGGAAGGGTTTAAACTTTAGCCCAATTGGGTGAACGACCAAAATGTTCACTATGTCTAAATGGACTTGTACTGTCTCGATATTAAGGTGTAATTCACATATGAACGCGCACACACAAGCCAATGTATTTACTTAAAGTTATTTATTCTAAATAAGTGTACAGCCCCATAAAATACTTTCACGTAATCCATTTTTGTCTGTATTGTTAAAAAAGTCCTTGCAAACTGTAAAACAGCCCAAATACAGAGAGGTCATCATGAAGCTGAGACATGCATTTTAAAGACAGATACATTTTCCTGCACTGCTTGCCTTGACATTGTGGGTGGTGCCACAACATCATAAGCCAACGGCAAATATAATTGGTTTGCTTTGACTTGGACGTGTGAACAGACACGAACATTTTAAAGTGAATATTTTCAGCTGCCCTCCTGATGTCACTTTTTATATGCTCAATGTGTCTGGGCAATCATTATTGTTGAACCTTTCTTAGTGGTGGTTTGTAATCCTAACCCATCTACGTTCATAACCTGAGGTGAGGTTTAACTTGCACAGTTGGGAAAGCATTGTTTTCCAGGTGTGGTGCATAAATAAACCAGGAAGGTTTGACAATGGAATTTTTTTTTAAAAGGGTTTTTTGCAGGATGTTGGCTGGGGGACGGAAAAGATCTAAAGACTGGGTCTGCGCCACACGATCTTGAGCAGAAGATCACAGTTAGCTATATATTTTTCTTTAATTTCTTTAACGTGTAACTGTAAAACATAACACAGAATTTTGCAGAATAATGCTATAATGCTACAAGGATATGCAGTTACACAGGAACCCGGAAGCTAATCTTAATCAGAATGAGTTTGCTATATGCTTTTCAGTGATTCTTAAGGTGTTAAAAAGAATTAGTATCGATTATTATTATGTTCTACCTATTGTAAGGGTGAGATGTCTCCTCTGGTGACAAGGGGAAAAGAACTTGTGAATTAGTCATGGTCTCCTTCTATATTTACCACCGTACATTGATCCTGATAGCACTGGGCGTATGACTCACCGCTTTACCTCTCCTGTGCTCCCCTTGTGTCCCTCATTACAATTTCTTCTTCTTGAAACCCAGTAACAAGAAGAGTATTTCATTATGTTTTACAAATAAATATCGTATTTAGCTTTCTCTTTCCAATGAGAATCCAAAAATAGAAAGGGCCTACGAGTGTGCGATATGATTTTAGATTGCGATCAATATGTCTCCAAGATTTGCCTCAGATTAAAAGATTTATATCCCATAGTGGCTGGGTCTTTAGGACACATACCAGCCTTTACCCTGCAGCAATTGGACAAGAAGGTCCAAGGCTGCCACTCTTGGATCCTTGAACAAGGTCCTTAACCCAGAATTGCTTAGATTGTAATACTGTCAGTTGTAAGTCGCTCTGGATAAGGGCATCTGCCAAATGACGTAAATGTAAACTTGATAACTAGTTCTGTGCATATATGGCCTGCAGAAGGTTAGTTAATATCCGCTAACATGTTCATGTAAATGATAACATTAACATAAAGGATAGCTTTTAAATTGATAGATTTTATGTTTTTTTATAAATTGTTATTTTTGAATAGGAATTTGATCAGTTTTATTTGAAATCATTGTTTCAATAATTACGTTTTCCATTATGAGGTTTTATGGGAGTCTCAAAGTTAAAGTATATTGTGAGAATGTACGCTTATTCTAAGAATAATTAGCTTTCACTAAATATGTTAGCTTATATGTACTTATATGTAAATGTTCTTTCAAACTCCAGAAATGTGTACAGGATAGTGAACTTTCCGGTCGCTTATTCAGAAACTATTGTTGAATACCATTGACTAAGTATTCTTAAGGGACAAGACCAAAACAAAACTTTGATTTAAATGAGTTGTGTTATGTCAGCAGGGTTGTGCAATATGACATGTATCTCATGTTAATGTTAAGTTTTATATATATATATATATATATTTTTTTTTTTTTGCTGTACCCTAAAAATAACTCAACACCCAGCCATTAATGTCTAAACTACTGGCAACAAAAGTAAGAGCACCTCTGTTAAAGTAAAATATGTGAAGCACCTTCTAAAGATGATGAACAAGCAAACAGTTTCCTGAAGACAAGCGAACCATGTCTGTGCTCTGATGAGACCAATATAAATGTATTTGGTTTAGATGGTGTCAAACATGTGACGGCAACCTGGTGAGGAGTACAAAGACAAAAGCATCTTGCCTACAGTCAAGCATGGTTGTGGGAATGTCATGGTTTGGAGCTGAATGAGTGCTGCTAGCTGTGAGGAGCTACAGTTCCTTGAGGGAATCATGAATGCCAACAAGTTGGCAGAGCGTTCTGAAACTGGGCTGCAGTGCCATATTCAAAGATAATAATGACCCCAAACACAAGATGACCTCCAAGACCACTGACTACTGTCTTGCTAAAGAAACTGTGGATAAAGGTCAAGCATGTCTCCAGACCTAAACCCTATTGAGCATCTGTGGGACATTTTCAAACAGAAGGTGGAGGAGCACAAAGTTTCAAACTTCCACCAGCTCTGTGATGCCATCAGAGGAATGGAAGAGGATTTCAGTGGCAACCTGCGAAGCTCTAGTGAACACCAAACCCAAGAGAGTTAAGGCAGTGCTGGAAAATAATGGTGGCCACACAAAATATTGACACAATCGGCATAATTTGGCCGTTTTTACTTTGGGTTATACTTGCTTTTGTTGCCAATGGTTTAGACATTAATTGCTGTGTGCTGAGTTATTTTGAGGCCATGGCAAATTCACAGTATTATAAAAGCTATACATTGTATGAAAATGCCATATCTTCAGTGTTGCCCCATAAAAAGATATAACAGGCCTGCGGTAGCCTAGCGGTTAAGGTACTGGTTGGGTACTTAAGCAAGGCCCTTAACCCACCATTGCTGGAATTATAAGAATATATCAGTTGTAAGTCGCTCTGAATAAGGATGACTGCTAAATGCTGTAAATGTAAAGATAGTAAAATAGTAAAAAAAGATGTGAGGGGTGTACATTTGTGGCATACTGTATTGTCTATTTCGCTTTTGATTATGTGTTAAGGTGACACAAACATGGAGGACAGAGGATACAACACCAAATGAGGTAATTCCGACTAGAACAGCAGCAAACTCAAAACGAGTAGCTTGTACCTAAAAAGAGGAGCTACTCCAGAATGACATGGCAAGCTATGCTGCAAATCAGTTCCCATGATATATTTAGACACAAATAAACACAAATTACTTCCTTCGCAAAAAATTATGACAGATACATATGTTACTATTTTATATTTTTTTTATATATTTAATTAACAATTTCCACATTTTTCTAAATAAAAGATAAAATAAAATAAGAAAGTACCTTTTATTTGTTGAATGTATATAATTCAACAGGTAGTAAAATGCATGCTTTTAAGTGGTCAGTTTATTAAAAAAAAAAACTACTTATAAACTAAATTTACAGAAACCGTGTTATAATGATATGTGTTGTTATTGAAATATAAAATGGCCTATATCAGGATAGTAAATTTTGGCCATATCTGACACATCTCCACTCCAGTATAGAAACCGTAACCCTTCTGTGAATCATGGTCGAGACAGAATCATAGTTTGGGCCCGTTTTGCTGCATTTAAACCAGGACAGCTTGCAATCATTGATGAAACAACACTGAATTGCATAATCAAATTCTAAAGGAAAATACCAATGCACCTGTACATGAACTGAACATCAAAAGAATAGGGGCCATGCAGCATTACAAGAAGTTGTTCAAACAAAAATGTTTAAAGAAAAAAAAAGATTATGTTCTAGAATGGTCAAATCAAAGGCCTCTCCTTAATCCAATAAAAAATGTTGTGAAGGGACCTAAAGTGGGCCAGTTCTTGTGAGTAACTCACCAATGTCCCAAAGGTAAAGCTGTCCTATAGATAGCAATTGACAAGTGATTGCGCAGAACAGTAGGACACGTTTAAGAGCGGTTATTGATGCATAAGTGGTCACACCACATACTGAAAGCAAAGTTTCACAAATATTTCCACTCACTGATAAGTAATAATGGAACATTTCCCATAATAATGACATTACCCAGTATAAAACATTTGAATCAGTTTCATAACTGGGCATAATGAGCTGGAAAGTTGGACCATGTTTTAGAAATAGAGAACATTCTAAAGGATTCACAAAAGTTCAACATCACTGTTATTGTTTTTGAACTGCTTCATGGTACCTTGATTAAATGTCCAAAATGGTGCAGGCCCTTTGTGGTTCCAAATTTTTAACGCTCTTGTGAATAAAAGTTCAATTTAATATACTGCTCTGTATGTAATTAAGCAACACAGCGTCTGTAAAGATATCACCAAAATTAAGTCATTTCCCCTTCTAAACACTGGTAAACACGTTGCACAACTAATCACAGGACTTGCTGTTTGACAGCTTGCATGACAGTTCCTTTGTAAGTTCCTGTCACGTGAGGCATTAAAAAAAGCCTGACAAATCAAGCTTAACATCATCCTTTGCCACATGAATGCATACAAATCCACATTACAGCAGTAACAGAAGGAGTAACTGTTACTGACCTTCGTGTGCCATGGTGACCGTGTCCTCTTTTGAGCTGTTGTTGTAGATGAGCACAGCAGATGCGTTGAAGGCTGCAGCCTTTAGGATCTTCTCTTTAAATGTGCACTTCCCTCGTTGAAGCAGAGCGATCCAGTGTGTGGTCTTCGGCGGAATCACAAAACGAGTGTATGGACAGCAGCCCTGCATGTCCACTTCTGTGGAAAATAGAAATATGTTAATAATTTCAACAACACCTTATTTAACATTTAACAAATATGCATTTTGTTAAGAAGCAAAGAACTCTCAGGGGGGAAAAAAAAACTTTATTGGTCTATAAAATATTCAATGTCATTTGGTACACACTATCACAAGAAATGGGACAGGGGATTAGGCAGCTTTTCAATTTTATTCATTTAAATGTCAGAGCCACGTGTAACCAGCGTCTTACTGAAAGAAGAACAAATATTGTTCCATTCAGTGGTGATGACGTAATACACTTAATGAGTTTGAACATTAATCTGGGGTGAGTTTTAACGTGAGGCTAAAAGATGACCCTGATGTCTGGAGTAGAAAAAAATCGTAAATTGTGAGCCTTTCTGAAAATTTCTCCTGTATAATAAAGCATTATTTGAGCTTTCATAGTGTCCACACAATCAGTGCAAATATAATTAAACAATAATTCGATTAACAAGTTTCCATTTACTTCAGTAATCCGTGGAAAACTCCAGGCTTGCATGACTCGGGCAATAGTCAGATGTGATCCAGTAATCTCACAGAGGAATGTGACGTAAACTGAAACTTCAACATACTGCTCACAAAAATTAGGGTATATTTCATTCTTAGAACAAGCAGATTTGGCAAACCCATTTGATTCTTCTAGCTGCTCCCATGACAGCTCCACATTCTCTGGTTCTCTCCGAAATTATAGTAAAGATATGGCACACTGAGAAATCTCATTACTGAAATCAAATCCAGCTCTTTTTAGCAGTTTTAGGCCTTAATCTAAGCCTTAGCACATAAACACTAAAATAATCAGAGTACTGCAGTAATAGGATAAATCGGATTATTTAGTGCATGTATACACACTAACTAACAACACTTCACATCTTGTCTTGGGGAAAAAAAACTCTTCTATGACAACACCGGGCAGCACGGTGGCTCGGTGGGTAGCAGCGCTGCCTCACAACAAGAAGGTCCCGGGTTCAATCCCAGGGTGGAGCGGCTTGGGTCCTTCCTGTGTGGAGTCTGCATGTCCTCCCCGTGTCGGCGTGGGTTTACTCTGGGTACTCCAGTTTCCTCCCACAGTCCAAAGACATGCGTGTTAGGTTAATTGGTGTCTCTAACTTGTCACTGACTTGTGTATGCAAACACCCCAGCCGTGTAACTGGAAACAGCTGCATGCCGGTCCCAAGCCCTGATAAATGGGGAGGGGCGGAGAAAACAATGGCAAACTGCTCCACTATCCTGCCGAAATACTTCATGGATCACAGAAATGTGGAGATCAATGATCCATCAAGTAACCGAGAGTCGGCCGCGACTGTACGGTTAATCCAATCCATCCAAAGTGCATAACCGTACATCAGCCATCAATACAATATGGACTGCTCAAATTGTAGTACCCTCAACCTTGCACTATAGTTCAAACTTGGAAACTGTCGAACATACTCACTCTCATAAGGCTCCTGGCTGGTCAGGATCACCCAGACAACAATGGCGAAGCTGTAGATGTCAGATTTCTCAGTGGACGGATTGTTGAGGCTCTGCAGGTGCTCTGGGGCCATGTAGCACAGCGTCCCAGCCATCCTTACAGCGGGCTCCCTGCTACGACTCTGTCTGCGGGACTCTTCTCTCGTCAGTCGACTCCATGTCTGACACGTGGCCAGTCCAAGATCTGCAATCTTTCATTTATTTATAATAGTATGTAATGTAATTTTATACATAGTTTTCTCATTATTATTTCTTACAGTGATGTTTTACAAAAAGAGCAGTCATTGTCTGTACTGTACGGGTAAAATCTTTAGAACTGCATTAACACAAAGGTAATCAGTTCAAGGAATTTGATATCTATGTCACACAGTGGAGGAAACCTGCATGCAAACAATGCATAAAAGCAGAGATACCGCTGAAAATGCAAGTGGAATGCAACCATCTACACAGCATTCCCAATGCCACCGTGTCCAAAACAGTGAGAGATACACATGCTAAATGTTTTGCAATGGATGAAAATTGACCACAAATATAGAAAATACTGTAACAAACTGCTGTAAAAGCTAACTATTACAAAAAACTATTACAGCTGCCAAAGTGAAGCTGATGCTCAATTCGTTACTGCGCGTTTGTACCTTAACATGAAAGTTGTCATCCACCAGGATGTTTTCTGGTTTCAGGTCTTTGTGAATGATCTGGTTTTGGCTGAGATAAACCATTCCCTCTAGAATCTCCAAGATGATCCTGCCTTGGATTGATATTGGAACAACCACCTGGTTTTATGAAAGAGAGAAGCTTTAAAATATGGAAATGGGGAAAACAGAGTAAATGCTTCCATTTACAAAGCATCTCATACAGGACTTTCTATAACCACCAACAGAAGTGGATATTGTTTAAATGTTAATAGGTTTTGCACCAGAATTAACATGGCCTGCAAGCAAATGGCCACTCAGGTGAGAGAAGAGCACTTAATACAAGAACTGCTGTATTACCAGGGACAGTAGATTTTGTCAGTAGTGTGATTAACGACTTTACATGTACTTGGGTAATCCGATAATGGGACAGTCCTGGGTTTACATGACTCGGGCAATAACTATAACTTTATGAATTAGATACTGAAATTCTTCAATTCCTTCATCATTCCTCCTTATTCAGCAATTCAGAATCCCCCCAAAATGGTCTGAAGTCATTTCCCCACTTTTAATTCTGTGCTGCTAGTCTCTCCAGCACACCTGTTAACTGTGTCAGATCACACATGCATAAACTGAAGAGAGTTTCAACTTAAATCAGTCTAACAGGATACATGCACTGAGAAATCAGATAACTAAATCCAGCTCTCTCAATAGTATTATATATCCAGTTTAACCACCTAAATAATCAGATGACTGCATAAATCTGTTTATGATCAGATTATTAAGTGCATGTATATACACTCATTGCTGTGTAAAGCGAGGTAGCATGGCAAAAGACACAAGCCAAACTAAGCCAATGCATTTGAGACACTTATGCTAAACTTCGTGTATATCTAGGTTTATTAGATAAAGAGGTGAATCCCCAAATTAGGCATCAAAATTTGTCTCCTATTTTTGGAAAGTTGTCAAAGCATTGCTTCACATGTAAACGACTAATTTATCACGATTCCCATATCTGATGTTAATTCCTTAATTACCAATCATTCAACATTCTCACTTTCTGCAGCATGAGCAACAGGTTGCCTTTAGGGATCAGCTCCATGACCAGTGAGTAGTGGCCGTCCTCCAGTACGACTCCCAGCAGCTTAACTATGCGTTTATGGTCCAACTTGTTCATCAGTTTGCCTTCCCTCAGCAAAGACTGCTTCTGCCTGCTTTCACATAAAACAATTCACCATGATTAGTCATTATTCATTAGGTGTGTAAGCAGCTACACCAAAAGAAAAACAGAAGTGACAGTGTCGAGGAAAAAAACTCCCTGAAGAAACTTTGAGAGGAACCTGGTCGTCATCTAGCTGAATGTTAAAGAAATCAAGTAGTACAGTGTCAAATATGTTTAGTGTAGCATATGGGGCATCACTTTATTATAGCAGGTTACTTAGAGTGGGTACGGAAAGTATTCAGACCCCTTAAGATTTTTCACTGTTTCATTGTAGCCATTTGCTAAAATCAAAAAAGTTCTTTTTTTTTTCTCATTAACATACATTCACCTTGACAGAAAAAAAACAGACACGTAGATGTTTTGTAAAGTTATAAAAAAAAGAAAAGCTGAAATATCATAATATCATAAATATTCAGACCCTTTACTGAGACGATCATATTTAACACACAAGCTGTCCATTTCTTCTTATCCTTCTTGAGATGGTCCTGCTCCTTCATTGGAGTCCAACTGTGTTTAATTGAACTGATTGGACTTGATTAGGAAAAGCACACACCTGTCTATATAAGAGCTCACAGCTCACAGTGCATGTCAATGCAAATGAGAATCATGAGGTCGAAGGAACTGGCCAAGGAGCTCAGAGAAAGAAATGTGGCAAGGCACAGATCTGACCAAGGTTACAAAGCAAATTCTGCAGCGCTCAACGTTCCTAAGAGCACAGTGGCCTCCATAATCCTTAAACGGAAGAAGTTTGGGATGATCAGAAATGACCTAGACCTGGCCGTCCAGCCAAAATGAGCAATCATGGTAGAAGAGCCTTGGTCAGAGAGGTAAAGAAGAACCCAAGGATCACTGTGACTGAGCTCCAGAGATGCAGTAGAAGATGGGAGAAAGTTCCTCAAAGTCAACTATCACTGCAGCCCTACACCAGTCAGGGCTTTATGGCAGAGTGTCCCGACCGAAGCCTCTCCTTAGTGCAAGACATAAAAGCCAACATGGAGTTTACCAAAAACGCATGAAAGACTATTAGAAATAAGATTCTCTGGTCTGATGAGACGAATATTGAACTTTTTGGCGTTAATTCTAAACGACACGTGTGGAGAACGCCAGACACTGTTAATCACCTGCCCTATACAATCCTAACAGTGAAACATGGTGGTGGCAGCATCATGCTATGGGGTCTTTTAGGGAAACAATGAAAATGTTTTGTTGCCACAATATGCGATAACTGAGAATTTAGTATACTCCTGGTCAAAAAAAACTGACCAAACTCAAAACTGCAAAAGCAATGGGTTTGGCCCACTTTCTTGCCAGTGTGTATAAAGGTATATCCTGTGAATAAACAGTCCCATCAATGTCTATTCAATTTAATCAAGAAACGTCATAAAAATTACACTAAATGATAATAGACATAAACATCTGTCTTTTACCCTAAATTGCCAATCAATCCAGTCACCTCAACAGACAATTAACATTAACAATTAACAATTAAATTATATCTACAAGCAGAAGCGGCAGTTTAAGTTTCGTCATTTATGTGTGCATACGACCTTACTGATTCTTCCTTACTGATCCCCACTTGCTTGTTAGCTCATTTTTGGACTAGAGACTGGTGCATTTATAGACTTGTTTGTGTGTACTTTTGTGTGAGACCTTCCTCAATTTACTTGTAACAAGCTGTCAATGCCATAACCCTCAAAAATTACACACAAAAATAATAAATTATACATAGCACAGCCTACCTTAAAGGTAAGCCAACCAATAATTTGTACCCTATCTTTTAAACAACTAAAACTTTGAGAAAAGTTCCCTCCTTTATTTTACTTTAATATAGTTTGTAACAGTAATTTTCACAAAGAAACTTAGTCGTGCTGTTCACTGCAACCAGCATTCAAATAAGAAATAAACTGCTAAACTACATCAAGCTAAATAATTAACGAGGCATACACAGCGCGCGTAACAGTGTAACAATACGTTTGCCTCCCACCCCTTTTGCTCGTTCATATTTTCGATTTAAGCACTGCGTAATTTCAGGCTTGAGGAACTGAAATCGCAACAGATTAGCTGGAAATGTGTCAGAATGAAAACAGGAAATCACAGAGGCAGACAAAATCCAAATAGCAACAAGCTCCAAAAGTTACTAACTGTTGAAATAGGTTTGTGACCCTCTTAAAAAATTTTTAAAAAGTGTGTATATACACATAAAATAATAAATTAATAAAGTGTCTCAAACGTATTGACATTAGTGAGAGTGGTATGAGAAAGGGAAATTAAATTGTAATGAACTTGTAAGTGCTATGTGTAGCTATGGCAAACTGAACAAAAACTCCTCCGAGCTTAATAGCTTTTTTATATACAGTCAAGCAAAAAAGTATTTAGTCAGCCACTGATTGTGCAAGTTCTCATACTTTAGAAGATGAAAGAGGTCTGTAATATTCATCATAGGTACACTTTAACTATGAGAAGAAAGTGAGAAAAGAAATCCAGGAAATTACATTGTAGGATTTTTTAAGAATTTATTTGTCAATTATGTTGAAAAATAAGTATTTGGTCAATAACAAAATTTCTACTCAATACTTTGACGGAGGTCAAACTTTTCCTGTAAGTCTTCGCCAGGTTTGTACAAACTGTAGCTGGTATTTTGTCCCATTCCTCCATGCAGATCTCCTTTAGAGCAGTGATGTTTTGGGGTTGTCGCTGGGCAAACACAGACTTTCATCTCCCTCTGCAAATTTGAGGTCTGGAGACCGGCTAGGCCACTCATGACCCAGCAACGTTACATCGTTAACGTTCTCAATGATGGAAGGAGGTTTTGGCTTACAGTCTCACGATACATGGCCCCGTTCATTCTTCCCTTATCATGGATCAGCAGTCCTGTCCCCTTTGCTGAAAAACAGCCCCAAAGCATGAGGTTTCCACCCCCATGCTTCACAGTAGGTATGGTGTTCTTTGTTTGCAACTCTTCCTTCAAACAAGAGGAGTTGAGTTTTTACCAGAAAGTTCTATTTTGGTTTCATCTGACCACATGATATTCTCCCAAGCCTCTTCTGGATCATCCACATGTTCTCTGGCAGACTTCAGACGGGCCTGGACATGTACTGGCTTAAGCAGGGTCCCTCTGGTTGAGTCCCTCTTGGCTTAGTGTGTTACTGATGGTAGCCTTTGTTACTTTGGTCCCAGCTCTCTGCAGGTCATTCATCAGGTCCCTCCGTGTAGTTCTGGAATTTTTGCTCAATGTTCTCATGATCATTTCGACCCCAAGGCATGAGATCTTGCGTAGGGCCCCAGATCGAGGGAGATTATCAATAGTTTTGTGGGTCTTCCATTTTCTTACAACTGCTCCCACAGTTGATTTATTCACACCAACCTGCTTGCTTATTGTAGATTCACTCTTTCTAGCTGGGTCTACAATTCTCTTGTAGAGAGAGAATTCACTCCATGGACATATGCTCTCATCCACTCAGAACAATCACCACTTAGATGAACTCGGGGTCCATTCCAGAAGGGAACAAACCCTAGACAGGATGCCAGCCCATCACAGGACACATGCAGTGCATTAGCCTAACGTACAGTACTGTGCAAAGGTCTTAGGCCACCACTAGATATGTTGTTTTAGCAATGGTATAATTTCCACATATAACATATTGTCAACATCTGGACCCAAAGAGTTTTAATTTGGAACAGTCACTATTATACTCTTTTCTACTGGTCTTCATCAGTCATATTTTATTCTTTTCACCCCATTTACCTTGTGAAAAAGTCATTTGTTGGCTGCTACCCTTCCAAAAAAGACCATTTCTGTACAAGCTTCTTCTGACTGCAGGGACAACTTGACATAATGATGAAGCTGTCAGGTACTGCTATTGCTCAAGTGAAAGGGGATATCAGACTAAATACTTTCCACTGTAGCCTGTAAAGCTACTTAATACCTTGAGGATACGCATGCAGACACAAGGAGAACATGTAAACTTCACACAGGCCTTACAGTGACCCATTGACTCCTCGCCCTGACATTTGATGGACAGCTAAAAACAGTCACAGTTCTGATAAAACCTATGAGGCCCTTTTGAAGCAGGATAAACCAAGCTGAATGACTGTGGGGATACAGAGCACAAACAACAAAGTTGTAAGAATACTCACTCATCCCGAAGCGGTCCTGTGTAGACGGTCTTCAGCACCACGTACCCCATTGTTTTGTGGTTGCAAAGGTACACCTCTCCAAACCCCCCATAATCCAGAGAGTCCATTCTGGTGAGGTCCAATGAATTCATCATGATATCATTGCTAAAAGACTCCGCCATGGTTTCACTGTTTAATCAAACAAGAGGCAAAGAGACAAAGGTTTAGTTATGAACAACCCAATCAGCACAAGAATGTTTTGACCCAGTACAGTAATCAGTTAAAGCAATCAAGCCCTTTGGAAGTGCCTAACTGTAAAGTGTGGTCTGATCTTCATTCAAGAATGAAAATATAATCCCCTCATATAATACGAACATTTTTTATGAGCATGTAATAGACAAAGAGTACTGCGCAAATGTCTTAGGCCACCATTAGATTTGCTTTAGCAATTGTATAAGGACCACAGTACAGGAAATTAGTATGCACAAAAAAAAAGTGCACTATTAAAAAAATCGGAAACAACAACCTATATAGGCTACAGTTACCAGTATTTAATGGGACCACTCCTTGTGCAATAGCAGCATCTGGTAGCTTCCTCATGATCAAGCTTCTTCTGCAGTCAGAAGAAGCATGATCAGGAATGGTCATTTTGGAAGGGTAGCAGCCAAGAAGCCACTTCAGGGAGGTCTCATTAAATACTTAACTTTTGCCTGCTGAAGCAATTTTGTTCTGGTTTGTTTTTAATGCGGTGTACATGTTTCACATATGTTTAGTTTAGTTGTTGATGAGAAAGAATTGTCTTGGCACTCTTCACACCTGCAGGTAAGTATCAGCTCAGAACTGATCTAAAAATCTGCTGTACATGTCCTTTATTTAATCATTCTTATTTGCATATTTTTGTGCAAATAAATCTATGGGTCTAGGAAGGTTAGGGCTAACAGCCAACAAGAAAAGAAAACCGTGAGAACCGAAAAAACCAAACAGGTTGCCAGTGTCTATCGAAGGGTAATCTCTCTAAAGGTGTCCTGAAAAGATTTGGTAAATTTGAGAAGGGCAACGGCAATAGACCCACACAAGTTTGTCCGTTACAAGAAAAACAAAATTGTGTTAGTGCTTTCAGTACAACCCTGCCCAACATAACCCCACATTCCTTTATCATATCCTGATCATACTCTGATTTCAGCAGTTATCTGATTATTCAAGTGGTCATACAGCACACTCTGATGTAGAAATCATTAAATGAATACTAGAAAGAGAGTTGGATTTTTCCCGTAATTGGATTTCTCATAGCATGTATACCATTTACTGTTTTTATACAGTAATCATTTTTCTTTGTCCATGGATAAGTGAGAGCCTAAACCCACACGATTGGCTTTGTATTTATCTCATGAGATCTGGCAACCCCAGAATTAAACACGCCATAAAACTAAAGGTAAGAGCAATGGCTATCATACACTTTGTGGTAGTTCATCAAAAATTAAGCAAAACTGACATTCAGAACCAATCAAGATTACGCTTTTGCTGAAATTCCGTTAAGACTTTGGTACATTTTAAATGTTACACAGTAAGAAAAGTATTGAAGAAGACGTAAAGAAAAAACTAATACAATATCCTATCATCACAAAGGATGATTTCCATTGACTTATTAATTACAATTTGGGTGAAATATTCAATCAATCGTGATATTTTATTGAGATCACGTCACCCAGCATTAATTTATTGACACTGTAATGCAGTACATACTTTTGAAAGCAAATAATTGAATTATTTATTATTACATTGTGTAGCTTATGTCACATACTTCAGTGAGACTATTTTCTGGTTACAAAAGTAGAATTCCAATTATACAACTTCTCCAGTGCATGTAAACTCGATCGGAGTACTGACAAAATCTGATTTAGTGCAGATGTTGGATTACTAAGTGCATTTGTTCACCTCCAATGCAACCATATACTGTGGTTGAGAATCTTTTTTTTCCATATCATGCATCAAACAAGACCCCAAGCATAACCCTAACCCTTTGAGCTCACCATCAATAGAATTTATCATGGGATACATCCAATAATTACAGCTTTTGTACTGGATTTTCTATTCTATTCTATGATATTATATTATATTATTTCAGTCCTCTTCTAAAGCTGGTGGGATTTCTATCATTTGACCCAGAAGTTCGACAAATGGTGGCACAGGTCTCATTCATTTTATGACCAATTATGGGACCATTAAAAGTTACATATTCTGTCATTTTAGGTGCAACTACTAGTGAAAAGTTGCAAAATACTGAAAACAAGTGTCATCAATATTGCATAAGTGGCTAGGTCATGTGTTCTCCCTATAAGGGTTGTGTTGTCTTCTTTTATTTCAAAAAGTAGCAAAACATTTCCAGCCAGGGGTTCCCAGTATTAAACATAATATTGTATATTAACACAGATTTAAGTCTGTTAAACAGTAAATTACTTTGTCATAAATGGGAAGAAAGAGAATATAATAATTTGTTTTAAAATAAATGCATAATGGGCAGCATAGTGGCTCGGTGGGTGGTACCACTGCAAGAAGATCCCAGGGTGGAGCGGCCTGGATCCTTTCTGTGTGGAGTCTGCATGTCCTCCCTGTGTCTGCATGGGTTTACTGTGGGTTCTCCCACAGTCCAAAGACGTGCATGTTAGGTTAAATAGTGTCTCTAAAGCAGCTCTTAGTGTGTGACCGTGTGCATGGATTGGGGTCCCATCAAGGGTTATTTTTGTTTTATACTACATACTACTTTTGTTGTATACTACATAATTTTGTTTTATACTAATGTAACAGGTGTCTTTACTAGCTTGAGGCAAGCATATTTTTATGTACTTTTGTCTTATGTAATGCCAAAACATAAAGCTATCAGGTATTTCCTTGCTTGTAATGTGGTCAGGCATGCTTTTAAATGTGTGTCTGTCTGTTACTCCCGGGGGAAAAAAATATAGAAAGATATGGATGCCGAGGCACTATGGGAAATGTAGTGCCTATGGTGAGTTTGCATGGCATGAGCTGTAGTTCTGCTCAGCAATCCAAAATAAAACTAACATTTTAATTCCATGGGGCATGGCAACATTGTACTGGGGTTCCAGTAAAGTGGGTCTGATAATGCTCCTGCCTTACATTATTTAAGGAACATGGTTTTAATTCCTGATCAGTCTTGTAAAGGTTGTGATCTAGTGAGCAGGTAGAAGGTACAGTTTGCATTGCAAAAGTACTTGAGATATGACTGATGAAGTTTTACAAGTACACACAAGTTTGCACATGGAGAGGGTCCAACAACGTATGTAAAATCACCGGGCGTTTCCCAATGTGATCAGAGACACACTGACTCTAACACACTAACACACACTAACACACACTAACACACACTAACACACACTAACACACACTAACACACACTAACACACACT
>JAUZST010000094.1:0-65587 GCA_034779995.1 Parotocinclus haroldoi | reverse complement strand
GTTGTCAATTGACCTAATTAGTGTTAATTGGTCTTCCAGCTGTTCGTTATATGCTCAATTTCCTTTTTCCAGCCACTATTATTGCTACTTGTCACAACTTTTTTGGGATTTGTTGACACTGTGAAATTTTGAAGAAACATATTTTCCGTCAAAATGGTACATTTATTCAGATTAAACTTTTGATCTGTCATCTATTTTCTATTATGAATAAAATATTGATATTTGCCATCTCCACATCATTGTTTTTATTCACAATTTGTTTAGTGTCCCGACTTTTTTGTAAAAGTGTGCACTGAAATTTCCATACTGTCCCAACTGTCCTAATTTAATGTTGAGAATGGAAGTGTAAGGTAAAGAAGGAAAAGATTTAAAGTAAATTTACCCAAATCCTCTGAAGTGAAACCCTATATTTCCAGATTATTTAATTTATTTCTTCTTAGAAATGCTATAATTTAATGTCAGTCTGTTTTTCTTGAAGAGAAGTGACTTTTTTGCTGAAAATCTTTTGATGCAATGCAATGATTACTGTTAAGGTTCCTACCTTTTCCCTCGCACTGCTGCCTTGCTGATTGCTGTTACAGAGCAGTCAATAAGGTAGCTTAGAACCAGTGTCTGGTTAACAACCTGATGACGAACACCTGTCTCCCCCTTTACTTAAGTGGGAGTTCTAGCAGTGTTCATTGCCAGGTCGTTTCACTCCACCATGAACTCGCTGCGTGCCTGACCGTCGGTGCGGAAATGCCCCAACATGTTGTACGTCTGCACCATCTTAACGGTCAGTTGGTAACATCCGGGGGCGTTTAGTGTGTACGAGGGAAACCTCGGAGGTATTTAGCCTTTTTAGGCAAAGATCCAGGTTTCCCCGTTATGTCCCAGCCCAGCTCTTATCGAGCCTCACTTCAGCCGGCTGCGCACCTCCATTTGAAACGCTACTGCAGGCTCGAGCTCACGCCCACCCTCTGGCGCTCCAGAAACGCCTCTGCGCCTCTCGATTTGGGGAGTGTTCCAAATCGGGTCACTTTTTCGTGCTACAAGTGCATGCGATCTGCGGCCCGCCTTTTCGCGTTTCGGAGTCCCCCAGTGCCTCGCGATTTGGGAGACGTCCCATATCATCATGCTTTTGGCAGGTTTGTCCACAGTGCTGTAGGGACTCCGCCGCCTCTTTCCCCAGCAACTGATGGAGTCCGGGAGTCGAGGCTGGTAGGGGCTGCTCCCCGGACCTGCGGCTAGTGAAGCTCGCATCCTGGGTCCGTGGCCGGAGGGGTTGCCTCCAGACCCTGGCTGCCATATGCCGCTATGGGGTCGTCATCGGCGCCGAACCCTAGAACCCGCCGTAAGGGACAGCCCCCTGGCCCCCTGTGTGTGTGTGTGTGTGTGTGTGTGTATGTGTGTGTGTGTGTGTGTGTGTGTGTGTGATTATATTGTTCATACGTTGACAGTTAAAATAAAGAAACTACAAACCAGAACGTGGAATAAAGACAATGTTCTATCAAATATCAAACACTTAAGAAGTACCACAATGATCCTCAGCACAGTAATAACTCAGCATTTTTCAGTCTAATTCTTACCCATCACAGCTGTTGTTTTAGAAATTCCCCACATAGGATTGCAGGTGTTTCCAGGTGTCAAGTGTGATACATTTACCTTATGATTAGGAGCTCTCTATTTCAAGCCTTATTCCTAATTCATTGGTAGGTGTCTAAAAGAGCATCATTATATCCACTTTATGTTTAGAATCTTGAACTAAGTGATGCTAAGGAAATCGGTCAAGTTGTAATTTGCAACCCACCAAGGTCTTATCTTGTCCTAGTCTAATTCAGTCCACATTTCATGCTTTTTCATGGACAAAGAAATTGACACAATGCTTGCTTAAAATGTATGTAAGCACTTGGAATTGGCAATGGACTGGTGTCCCATCCATGGCACAAGTGCCAAAGCCCCCCTCAAATAAGAAAACATGAGAAAAATATATAAACATTTGTTGCCTTCCATGATTTTAGGCTTCCATTATTAGTCACTTTAAATGGAAAATGGTTGAAATTGCCTGGCATATGAAATGGAATTCCTTATAACCTACAGATGCAAAAGACAAGGATTATGTATTCTAGTCTGCTTTTTTTCTGAATATGCTTTGAAGACTATTTTGTAGACCACTTAATGTTTAGTACCACTTGCTTTAGAGTGGGAATAACAGAGAGACTTTTTAAGCAGAGTGGAGAGTTTATGAACTCCCATATTACTACTATGGGTGGAGTTCACCAAATGTATTTTTATCCTGTTTTTATTCTCTTTCTTTTTCTCTCTGTCTGGGTAACTGTGTGGGGGTCTTATTTGTGTGTAATCCTAACTCGCAAACCAAAGCAAGCATTACTCAGTTGTGTTTTTACTACAGCCACTGCTGTCCTTCCTCACACCTGTGTGTTACTATGTATGAGTGAGGTCAGAAAGATATGTGTGTGTCATGCAGTGTCTGTGGTGTGTACACCATCTGCTATATGGAGGCTCTTTAGCCACACTGAAACCAGAATATTCTTAGATAAGTATTTTGACGTTATGTAAACAAAGGATTTTAATACTTTTAATACGGAGTGGCTCCTGAATTACATTCAACCAGCAACCCACAGAACAGTCTCTGATTACAAAAACACACAGCAACACAAACTGGTACACAAAACTCTCTTTTGAAAACAATCCGTGGAAAATAACTACACTTTTGATTATTGCAATGCCCTTGCAATATTCAACTGTATAAAGGTTTTACTTCAAAAGGGCTCTTTCTGGGCTTTTTTGTTATGTCTGCGCGGCTTTAGAAAGCAGAACACCAGTGTAAGGGTGTAAATGTGTAGAGCCACAAGATAGCCTGAGGTGCAGACTGCCAGTTATAGCCATGTGAAGGCTGATGTTTAATAAAGACAAAGTGAAATGTCTCTGTATGCTTCAGCGTCAGGACTTGTTTTGACAGGAGGTTTACATCTCAAGAAGTCTCTCTGAAAGAGAAACCCACATTTCTCACCGGGCCTCAGTGTGTGTGTGTTTTGTAGGTATGTGCAGTGTTTGTGAAAAATCCCTTGCATCTCAGCTTTAAATAGCAATAATACATAGTCTAATGCAGTCTGTTTTAACATGCTAATACTGTACATTTTTCAATATTGGATTGCCCTAGTCAATGGATTTATCATGCTTCTCTGTACTAACACAATAATGGAAAACCTGTTTACTCGAAACTCATTGATAGTAGCAGAATAAAGGTCAGGTAAAGTCTGTCAGTAACATTTGAAACAGGATACTTCTAACCTGAATTCAAAACTATAACTGTTGCACTGTAACAATAACAGTGTTAGGGTGGGACTGACATGAAAGTCTAATGTAGTTGTATCTATATTTTGGAATGTGAAAAAATACAGTAACACTTTGTTGGTAACACACAACAAATTCTACCTTTTTAGAAATGCTCAATGTATACAGAGCGTACAGTTTTGCTAAATGTCTATAGACTATACTCTCTATAATAAGGGCATTTTAAATAAGCAGATTTTGCATTATTTTGCCAGCACACTCAAAGGCTTGTAATCGTTGTTTGTGTTAAATACACTAAAGATCAGGTAGATGACAAAACATATATAGTCAATGCAGAGAAAATAATATACAACTGATATAAAGAACTAGAAATCTTGGTCATATCATTCCTGCTCTGTCGTATCTACACTGGTTAAGAGTTATATTTCGCATTGATTACAAAATACTTTTTGTAACATATAAAGCTGGTCTCACATTATCTGAGTAAACTAGTTCCTAGAATTCAAAAAGTCACAGCAGGAGGAAAAAAAAAACTTTCTCATACTTGGCCCCCCAACTATGGAATAAACTCCCCACTTCGGTTTGAGATTCAGACTCTCCAAATGTTTAAGTCTATGCTAAAATCATTCTTATTTACTCAGGTTTTTGGTTAGATTTAGACTAAGGCACATGGCTTGGTTGGCTCTTGCCTCTTAGCTGGGTTAACTTCTGGTTCTTTCTCTTCTAGCTATGCTGCTATAGTTAATGCTGCTGGAGTTTTATGCTGCACTTAGCATCAGTGCATGTTAATAGACTCTGTTAATACTTCTTGTACCAGTTCTACCACACACATAGATATTCCTCAGCATCACTCTACTGGTTATAAACAGAAAATAGTCCCACCATGCCCGGGCCATACCAGGGTATTTCCCCCATCATTCAGTTATTAGGAGAAGATGTGCCTCCAAGGACTTCCTGCCGAGGATTCATTATCGTAAGACTATTTTGTTATTATTATTTTTTAAATTGTATTATTTACTTAATTTGACTATTAATACAACATAACTATTTCAATTAGCATCTAGGCCACCTAAGGAGGATGGGTCCCTTTTTGAGTCTTTGTCTTCCCAAGGTTTCTTACTTCTATATTCAGGGAGTTTTTCCTTGGCATTGTTGCCCTTAGCTTGCTCAATTTAGGATTGGCCTTTTAAGATAATATAATATTGTAAAGCTGCTTTAAGACAATGCTCCATTGTAAAATGTATAAATAAATTTGACTTTGATATAAAACATTTTGGTATAACTTTGCTGGAGATCATACATTTAATCCACTTTCCTGGATCTATAAATAGACTTAACCTGGATATGGTTCTTAACATTCTGCCAAACTGTGTGTAAGCTAATGTCCTACCCATTCCTAATTTAAACCTAATGGCTCTCCTTGAACATGTGCCTTTTGATCTTTTTTGTGTAAATCATTGGTCAGTGCACTGTAATAACAGGCCTTCAGCACTGGCTCCAAACACAGGGCCAAATACCAACACAGAGCAAGTGAATTCCTCCAGTGTTAAGCTATTACAATAAATTAAAATAGGTCTACGTTTAGAGTAAGCTAAGGAACCTACACTTAAAATCTATCAATGTAAATGCATTTAATATCATCTGATGCAGGTGATCTAAACCAACGTCTGATACAACATGTTCAGCAAAGAATGCTAAGCAGTTCCTTCTGTCAGATGAGCATACAGGTTGATTAGTAGCTGAATTGTGAATGAATTTGAATGAATGTTTTTTCTTATCTAAATTACCATACCATCTGTTATAGTGAAATTTATGTTTTTGTGTGTTGTCTAGTGTTTTAGTTAATCGCCTAGTCTGAATCAAAAAGAATACGACACTTCGAGCTCAAATCAAGACCAAAACTTTTAGTATTTGAGTCCAAGAGTGACCAAGAGGAGTCTGAAATCAGACTGAGATTTTCTTTTGTCCTACAAGAATTAAATTTATTATACATGATATATTAATAGATAATGTTATATTTAGTCATATATGTTGTAAAATAAATTATGGTGATAGTAAGTAGATAGTAGTCACTACATAAATAGAAGAACATATAACCAACAACATCAATTATGTCAATTTTATTATTACATGAGAAAACTTACTAATACCATTTCAAACTATTGTAATCTGTACTAAGTAAAACAAGCAGGACACTTGCACATGCAAAATGCACACTGTTAATTGTAATTTTAGCATTACACTATTCAAAATAAAACGTGTTCCTTGATTGGATGCTGAATAAGAAGAGCAGTAACTTGTTATTCCCTGTTAGCCAACCTGAGACTGAGACCATACTAAAACCAAATGAGGTTGAGACCGAATGGATTCAAGTACTACAACACTACTGCTAAATAATGAATTTAAATACAGTGCTAATGTCATGCAAGGGAAACCCTGATTTGCGTGTTTTACCAAAAACTCTTTTTGGAAAGTGGAAACAGTACTTGAATTAAAGCCACTACCCTGGCACGAGGATGGGCTATTGGGAGTCCACCAGCAGACATGCATTCTATACCTGAGACTGGACCTGAGACTGGCATCGATTGAGGTTGAGTTTGTGTCTTTGAAAACAGACATGAACTAGAACTACAAAACAGGGCTTGGCTTTAAGTCAACACCCCTCAGTCAATCCAATTGATAAATCTCACCTTGCCCAAAGTGCGCTTTGAATTTAAGCAGCATAGTTGGTAGGGCACTGGTTCCCAGTGCTGAGCCTCTATGGTTATTATCCAACATCAGTAATGTGAGATTTGTATCCTGTTCTAAGTGCACACAAATTCTGCAGAGTGTGAGGCATTTGGTAGCTTAAAGGCAAGGTTGCCCTGTGTCACAGGTCAAGAGATCCTGATAGATAGATCCTGGTAGATTTCTCTACCGTAGAAAGATCAGGCGATCCTGATGCATGTTTTTAACTAGGGTACCAACTCCTGGGTGTGCCCGATGTTACAAAGAACTAAATATACGTGTACATGCCTGTATGTACATGTGCATGCATTTCTCTCCCTCCTACATTTGTGGTATTAGTGGTATTCGCACTAGAAGAATCCCATTGTCCCTGTCAGCACCTCAGGCATCAGTGGAAGTAAACATCTATCAATCACAATTTAATTTTGCCTGCTCTCTCACTTTCTCACTGTTTCTCAGCAGTTTACTGGAGGGACAGTGCAGTCATTGCCCAGCAGGTGTTTAAAACAAGCAGTGAAGATTAATTACCATCCCACTGAATCTTGCTCCACTTACTGCATTTCCACACATCCACTCCCCATGTCTATCAGTGTTCCACTTCATCCTGCTCTCCCTCCACCTTAACCAGACCTCTTAAAAACTCTTCTCTGGAGAGTGCTTGTCAAGTGGCCTGTCTCAAGTACTTACTTATCTTTGCATATGTGTACATATGAAGAGTTTCACTTACGAGCTGTGTGTGTGTACGTTTTATTGTGTTTACAAATAATGTGCTGAAAATAATGTGCCCCATAGGAATCACAATTAGTGTAGAGTGTCTGAGTGTACACTTAAGAGTAACATCACTGTGGGAGTAATGCATTGCTGCTACATACAGTTGCACTTATCAATGGCACTTACTAAAATATTTAGTCACTTCTGGGAGCATACAGTGAAACGAGAGAGAGACACACACATACAAAGAGAGAGAGAGAGAGAGAGAGAGAGAGAGAGAGAGAGAGAGAGAGAGAGAGAGAAAGAGAGAGATCTGTGCAATGTGTTTCTGTGATTTCTTCATGTTTACTCTTCCCTTCTGCAGTGAGATTGCCCTCAAATTGCCCAAATCACAATAAATAAAAGAGAGAAAACATTGTTTGACACCACAAAGAAAGTGGAGCAAATTGCAACTACAGAAATTACAAACAAGATTTTGTCTCTATACATTTAAAATTTTTAATATTTGTACATTTTAGTTCAGCCATTTTACATAGTTAGACAAATTATACTAACCCACTATGTGTTTTTTTTGTTGGTCTGTATATGCAGAATTATTGTGGGCAAAATTAGAACAATTCTAAGGGCGTTGACTTACAGTATTAATGAAATGTAAGTGTTTTTTAATGCTACGTCATTAACCCATGTGTGGTGTTCAGCCAAACTGACAAAGGTTAGTGTTTTACAGAACATTCTGAGTGCCTGTTTTAGCCAAAATTGAATCAGTTTCATACTAAGTCAACTTTAGGCTGAGAAACTAATCATCACCATACTGCTGCCAATGGGTCAACCCTACTCTTAACTGAAGGGGTTTAGCAATGTTCATGTAATTTAATTGAATAGGTTAATTCATTCATTCATTCATTTTCTTATCAGCTAGTTCCTAGTCAGGGTTATGGGAAAGCCAGCGCCTAGTCGGGCAAACGAGGCAAGACAAAAACAACCATTCCATAATAGCACACACAGACTCACACGCTCATACACACAAATTCAAACATTAGGGACACTTTGGAAACACCAATTAACCTAACACATATCTTTGGAATGTGGGAGGAAAGCAGAGAAAACTCACCCACCTGTGTGTGTGGTCAAGATTACCTATTATTGTGAGGATCAAATAATTACCACAAGAAAAGACAGATCTGACATTTTGACCTTGTGTAAACATTTTGCTGGTCCACTGGTCCACAAAACCCATATTAACGCTGTGCAAAAAACTTGACAAACTTGTTAAATTCAATGAGCCAAAAGGTTTGCTTTATGTTGCTGAGATTAAGTTTTGGATTAGGTATAGATGTAATACACTGCTTAAAAAATTAGGCAATATTTCAAAATGAATTTGTGAGCAATTTACAAAGTGCTGTACTAATCACTATGTAAGTGGAAAGTGTCTACAAAGATAGAAAAACATATGTTACGTGTGTGTGTGTGTAAGTGGATGTGTGTGTGTGTAGGGGGTGTGTTTTGTTCGAGAGAGAAGCCTGTCATGTGCTCAACTAATGACCTATTTCACAACAATGTAAGAGAGCAGAGATTTTCTTCATACCTGATTATCACACACCATAATCGTGTCAAAGCACTTATATAATCATCTATTATGTTCCTAATGCACTCACGGCAATCTCTGTATTCCTAACTAATCTTCTCACTCTTTAGTACTGGAATTTTCTGTTAGAAATGGGATTCAGGTTGGCCTGTGACACTGGTATGTAGAGCATACATTTTTTTACATGGAGGTGAGGTAAAGTCAAGAAAGAGAACAGTATGAGAACTATGCACATGAACGACCTTTAACCTATAGACTGAAGTAGTCACAGTCACTTCCACTGGGTTTTTATAAAATCCCGACATCAATCTATGGATTTTTTAACCTCATTACAACATTACAACACATAGGATAAGATTATATAAATTATCATATGCAGTATGTTTTCAAACTGTGGTACAAATAACACTGGTGGTACATGAAGGTGTATGAATTGACTATTAGATATTGGCTGAGGGTTGAAGATGCCAGGAGCGTAATTTGAGTGCACTTATTAAATGTGTTGAAGATAAAGTATTAGCTCATTTAATTAATTAATCTAGTCAATGCTAAATTAGACGCTAAATTAGATACAGTCCGCACAGTTAGTTTTACCAAGCTGCAAAAAAGCACTACAAGTTGGTGTGATGCAAGTTTAAATTTGGAATTCACTTTTAGTGTGCCAAAGAAAGAACCTGCACAACACTGAGTTATGTGTTGTTGAATATAACATGACAGCATGGAACCAGCACATTTAAGATGAAATGTGAGCACTAAACATGTGCAGTTTAATGATAAACCTGTAAACTCAGCTAAATATGCCTACAGTGCACAAGTCACAACGGGACTGTGGTGGCCTACTGGTAGAGATTCTAGAAGGTCCAAGGTTCAAATCCCACCTCTCCCACAGTTGGTTCCCTGAGCAAGGCCTTTAACCCACAATTGCTTGGATTGTAAGAATGTATTAATTGTAAGTTGCTCCAGATAAGAGTATCTGCTAAATGACATAACTGTAAATGTATGTCTGTATGTGGTGCATATGGTTCTGTGAAGAGATTCATCAGTGGTTCTTAGAAGTTGTGGTTTCATAATATGTGGTACTTGGTCTAAAAGTTTGACAATCACCGATATAAGAAATGCTTTCCATGCACTCTACACTGTTTTTTTTAATTCTCAAAGAAATTGTAACATTAGGAAAAGTTACGATGTGTATAATTTTTCCCTGTGTTCCCCAGAACTCTCTCATTGTCTCTAGAATTTCACCATCCCTTCTGTAGCTTGCTGTGTGTGTGTGGGTGTGTTTGTGTGTGTGTCACAGATTGGGGGTGGTTTGGTCTCACTCTGCTACACAGCTCCACCCTCCACACCTTCTGCTCTTAAACCCTGATTACCTCCAGTCACTGTTTAATACCTACCTCAAGCCTTATTGTTAATATGTTTTTGAATGCTCGTTGTTCATCTCTCATGTTGATGGTTATTCATCCTGGCTCTCTGTGGCTGGAACATCCTGTACCTGACTCCCACTCTCCCAGTTGTCTTGCTTCTGTTTTGGACTGCGTACATGGAGTTTTGTATACCTGCTTCCATTTGCCTCTTGTCTTCCTGGCTCTGTCTCATCAGTTCCTCTGTGTTATTCTGAATCACTTGTGTATAATAAGCCCTGTGTATAATTTCTTGGTTTGTCTTACTAAATTATTTAAATCTGCAATACCACGTTGAGTGTATGCATTGTGAGTCTAGTTTGTAATATTAGTTATTGGATACATAGATACTACTACTACAACTTGGAAACTACACAAGTAAACACCAGCTAACTGCACAACACTCATCAATGATTTGTTTGTTTGTTTATGTTGTAACATCACTATCAGCATCAGTGGCCACATCAGCAACACACGCAACGTTACATCTATACACAAGGCTATCTCAAAACTTGTCACATATATACACTAAAGTTGATGCCAATTTAGAGTAATCAATTAACCGAATCCATATCTTTGGACTGTGGGAGGAAACCTGATTACCTGGAGTAAACCCACGGAGACACTGTGCAGGCTTCACACAAAAAGGACTCAGGCCACTTCACCTTGGGATTGAACTTTTCAATTTTTTTTGACTGGCGGTGTATATTTTGAATTGGAAACATCAGTTCCAAGATATAAATATGCTTAATATCAAAGGGTCCAGCGAAGTATTAAATTACATGAAGAAAAGCAGTATCACTTTATTTAATGAAAAGGTCAACTCTGGGAGTAAACTAAAAACAGCTGAGGGAACTTGTAGGTGATGGCTACTATGTATATGATAGATATACAGGCATGCAAAAGTTACAGCAGCCCTGGTCAAATTGCATGTTTTCTTCATTGAAACATTTATATTCACGTTTGTTTCTTGCAGGGTGTTACCATATATTTATTTAGACAACAAAAAACATACATAATGAGTCAATGTCAATGTCAAATTCAAACCAGATAAAATCTAGACATGGGGATCAAGCCTTGGTGACCAGTTACTAGATTACCAAAACTATTGTAATGTGTTTCATGCATTTTGGGAGTGTGGTGTAAATAAATATAGCGTTCTGTATGCATGTGTGTTTACAGTTTACATGCGAGCGTGCCTGTGCATGCATATTTACACTGGCTGTGGGCCAGACACTGACCAGCAAACACTTTTACTGGAATTGCTGACCAGTAAACATTTTTACTGGCATTGCCTACCAGTAAACATTTTTACTGGCATTGCTGACCAGTAAACATTTTTACTGGAAGGTCAACTATTACCATGCTGTATATTGCCTCTGCTTCACATACACATTCTTTATTGAATAATGTAAGCTGTTCATTGAACACAACACAGGATAATAAATTAGCTCCTACCACTTTTTAATACACAATATTAATATAACTGCAAAGGAGCTTATGGCTGTGGACAGAGTTATTGTTAAAGAGCATTTGTTTATTTTGCTTAGTTGGTTTATTGTTTTTCGCATCAACAGCTATGACAAAAAGAATATGTGGACTGTGGTGACCTAGTGGTTAAGGTACTGGACTAAGGACCAGGGTTCAAATCCCAACTCTGCCACAGTTGGGTCCCTAAGCAAGGCCCTTAATCCACAATTGCTTGGATTGTAAGAATGTATTAATTGTAAGTCGCTCTGGATAAGGGCATCTGCTTAGTGATGTAAATGTAAAATGTAAATGTAAATATATCAATACACAAGGCTACTCATATCTTTGGACTGTGGGAGTAAACCAGAGCCTACTATACAGTTAGTTGGTTGTAGTTATACAGTTATAGTTAAATGGCTTTATTGATTTAACATAATCATTTGCATTTTAACTAAATGAAAGTGGCCCACTTAGGGAGTTAATGTTTAGAAACAGATGGTTAATTTGCTATTGTCCCTGATAGTCACATATCTATGATGCAAAGGTCAGTTTGAAAACGAGACAGCAAATTGCTGGGAGATGATGCTATTACAGTTAGACAGCAAAATCCACCCAAACGTCTTATAAAAGTTACATTTTATGTGGTCACCAGCTCTGCACGACCTCCATTAATGTTAAGTCAGCCATGCAGGGGTGGATGTCATAAATTATTTTGCAGATTGTGACAGTCACATGCATCTTGTGGAGACCTGTTTAATATGTGGCTACAGTGTGTTTCAAGCCACCTCCTGATGTATTATGAACAATCATTTTCAAATTGGATATCACTGAATCTTGCAGTGCATTCACAAATGCATGTGGCTTTGACATATTAAGATCCATGAAACACATATTATAAAAGGGGTAGATTAATATTTTCCAGGACAATATAATGAAATTTGATTTTATTGACAGGCTCTAATATTTCATGCTAGATATTGTTTGTTTTTGTATTTGTTTTGTCATAAATGTTTTTTTAAATGGTCAAATTTCTCTCTTCTGTCTATTAGACTATAGCTGACACTCTTTGAGGACCCAGCTGCTGATCACGACATGGCAGGGCCTGTTCCAGCAGTCAAAGAAAATACTTGAGTGAAGACAAAAATGAAATGATGTCCCCTCGTCTACTAAAAAAGAGCCTGAGTGAAGGTGATTAAAACACATTGCTATTTATGCCTCCTGGCTAACTACTTGCTATGCTATATATACTTATCTATAATCTTACAGATTCTGTATTGCACTGTATGTTCAGTAAATGGTAAAATATGAGCAGATGTGAGCTGAAAAGAAGATTACATGTAAGTCAAGTCTTTTTTGGTTCTACATGCTGTCAATATGTCAGTAACTTTGATACAATATGTATAAATTTTGTGTCATTCAACTCGTGTTATGTCAGGTTTTGCATCATTTAACTTATACACACAAATATTATTGAAGAATAAAGTTTACATATCAAGTTTTGCATTAAGTGTTTAAAGGAAAAGAGTCATGTTTATAGTAGGCCACAATATGTACAATCATCTCAGAAATAGCAGGAGAGAATCATTGTTTTGATACGGGGAGGGAAGTAAATGCACAAGAATCAACACAATGACACACCTTCATTTTTTTGTTGTTAAAATGTTAATGAAGCTGTTCACTTTCCAAGTAAATAGATGCTGAATCCCAAAATGCACACTCCTCCCAAAAATATACATTTTGACAAAAAATAACTACATAAATGTCAGTTTGCTGCAAAGCATAGCATGCATAGAGACCCCTTTTGTGGGTGGTGTACCTGTTGATGAGACATTGTTGACTGCTGATCATGCTACGAGAGGGGGGGCATCAATGAACTGAAAGAAACCAGATGGTTGTTTATTGTTTTGTTTTCGGAATTACATGACATCTAGTTTGGAACGACTCCACAATATCACAAATCACCACAAAACTTTTGGATTGTAAAACCCTGATTCTACCGTAAGTCTACGGCAAAGATGTACAATTCATGATTAAAACTTGACTGATGCCCACTCGGTCAAATTTATTTATATAGCGCTTTTTACAATAGAACACTGTCTCAAAGCAGCTTTACAATCTTATATTATCTTAAAAGGCCAATCTCAAGTTGAGCAAGCCCATTGGGGAATGGGGGGGCATACTTGTCTGAGAATGCCTTTTCCTCTGCTGTGACTTTTTTTTAAACTCTTAAGAGCTAAAAAAGTCCTGCACCTTGTGAATAAAATACACATGCTGGATTGTAAGAGTCTTAAGAGTCTACTTAGATAATGTGGGGCTAGTTCATGTAAAGCTTTATATGTTACAAAAATTATTTTGTTTTTAATGCCAAATCTAACTGGTAACCTGTGTAAAGCTATCAGAATATTAATATGAACATTTTCTAGTTTAGATAGCACTCAAGCTGCTGCATTCAGATTTACTGGAGCATCAAGTAATTAAAGCAAGGTTTTGGATAGATGGAGACAACCTGACATTCGTAACTTTGGGTTCAACTGATAAAATCTCATTTTTCGAGGAAAATGAAATTAAATATCAGTCAACATTGTATTTCCTTTACATAACCCTCAATTTACTGATAGTAAGGGTGTCATTTGGTCTAGCTGATATGTACAACTGCATTTCATCTGCATAACAGTGTAAACTATTATCAAGTACCTGTCAGTCAAGTAGTATCTATTGGGATTTTCTAACCTATTCAGAAAACATCATGATCTATAATACTGCACATAAATCTAATAAAACAAGAAAAACAGAATATTATCGTATGTTATTAATAAATCATTTAGTACCCTAATTAATGTGCTTAAGTACTATGATGAGGAATGAACCCTGACTCAAATATTTTAGAAATTATGTTACTGTGGAGGTAATTACACACTGCTGATAAACAGCTCCTTCTAAAATGTAGTAGAGGAAAGGTATATTTGAAATTGGTCTATACTTAGACAGCTGCTAGTGTCAGTGTTAGCTTTTTAGTAATTTAATAATGGCACACCTAAATTATTTGGGCACATAGCCAACGCAAAGGTTCAAATTTAAAATAATAAGCAGTGGCTTTATAATATTAGTTATTAATTATATAAGGAAACATATGAATTGGTCTAATAAACATGATGACTAAGATTAGCAGAGGGCAGTTTAGGTATTAGTAATGGGGATAAAAGATTCTAGTCTAATTAAACAGACATCTACACTAGAGTAGATGGACACAGGTGGAACTTCAGAGTCATTTTCTGTAATGTTTTTAAAATGAATTCTATAAAGATTATGATTTTTCTCTAAAGAAAAATACACAGCTTTAGCTTTTTATTTTCTGTTATGCTATTCCTCCAAGCAGTCTTGCCTCTAATTTACTATGCAACCAATTATGTTTTGAATCTTACAATACATTCAAAACTCTGCCGCTAGGATCCTTACACAAACCAAAAAATTTTAGCACATCCACACTGGTTCCCGGTTCCTAAATGCATCCAGTACAAGATTCTACTACTGACATTTAAACCCCTCCACTCCTCCCTGCAATATAGTTCAACGTTACACTCCAACCAGGTCGCTGTGTTCCACTGACTCCAACTCTCTTTGTCCCCAGGTTCAGGCTTTCCTCCATGGGTAGAAGATCCTTTGCTGTGGCTGCTCTCACCCTCTTGAACTCTCTTTCTTTGTCTGTTAGATCTGCATCAGCTATTAAAGAAATAAAATCTCTTCTAAAAACCTTTCTATTTTCCTCCTCTATTTAATGTTTGATGTGTCAGCTTATCTTGAACTGTGTGTCTCTTATGTTGTAAAATTGTGTTTATTTTTGTTATACCTGATGTAAAGCATTCTTGGGTATGAGAAAGGCACTATATAAATTAAACTTATTATTATTCAAATCTGAGCTGTTTGATTTTAGGTTTGGGTGTGGTCATTAAATCATGGTCTAAGCTCTTTTCCCTGTAATGTGTTTGGCCTAATAGGAGCAACTTTATCTACAGCTGAACAGACATTCCAATTGGTGGTTTACATGCTTGAGCTAGTCGGATTTTGCAGGTGTTTTAAGCCTGGTAAATTCAAAATAAATGCAGCTGGGTTAGCAGATGTAATTAGTGAACTTGGTGTGATAATGAGGCACTAGGTGGATGTTATTAGTTACACAAAGCTCATAAACTAAAAGATAGTGATTAGAAATTAAATTACTTTGCAGGAAATCAAAGAGGCTATCTATTTTGATAGATACCAACTGTTAATATTAGATCTATAGCTGAGTCAGTCCCATCACATTCTGAGGCATACCCATGGATTCTAAAATGGACTCAAAAGCAATTTTAAGTGGATCTTGCTTATTCTCAAATGAATATTAAAATCAACAATGATTAAAGCCTAATCAGTTAAAAGTGCTAAGCAGTAAAGAAAGTTCAAACAAATCCTAAAGAAACCTTGAATAAGGATACAGAGGATGATAAATAGACACAAGCTGAAAAAGTATGATTTTAATTTACCAATTGATGAATAAGTCAGATTACGAATAAGAATTTAAAATGAATTAGCCTTGCAATGGGATTTAGGAGTAATGACTCCTCCTCTGATCTTTATCAGAAAATTGAGGCTCCACCTCGCCGCGATCTTTAGGATGACGGTTTTGCACATGACGATACTGCTCACAAAAATTAGGAGATATTTCAAAATGACTATGAAGTGATTAAAAAAGATGCATTTGATTTTATTTCTATAAACAAAATAATCAAAAAAGCAAATGAAAAGTCAAAGAAAATTGTTTGAATGCACAAATGAGATATGTTCATGGGGGTGAACACAAGCATGTGAAACTGGATGAGAGTACCACAAATTGACTGTTCAGTAGGGTGTATGATCACCCAACACTGCTAAAACACACTGACAGTGATGGGGCATGGACATGATCAAATTATCCAGCAGTTCTTGTGGGATCCTCTTCTTATTCATTTTGAAATATCCTCTAATCTTTGTGAGCAGTTTATATCCAGGAGGGTAGGGGCTACCAACAGACAGTTGCTATAGCCTTTTTGCTTGCCTGACCCCTAAACCTAATTTACCATCTGCTATGGTAAAGTCATAAATTACTTTTGAAAGAGCCTTAAAAATACGAAACTAAGTATCGATGAGTCTGGTGCTGAAAATGTAAAATAAGTAGACACTATGGTAGAAGCAAGCTTATAGATTTTTTAATAGAAAGAACAGTCTCATTTCTAAATTAGTGATATACACTTGTTATAAAATGCAATTGTCCTGTCACTGAAAAATCATGCCTGATTGAAAAATGCTTACAAAACAATAAGGTGTATTATGAATCATATTTTATTCTATGAAATAAATTATATATTTATAGATTATATCTTTAAAATATCTAGCTATTAAAAATGTATTATGTTGCACAGTGTTAATTTTGTGACAAGTAATGCATTTTTAGCTGAGATTGTTGGTTCAATTAGTGTATAGCTAACATTAGCTTGTCTACTGTTACTCTCATTATTGGGCCATCTGTTCTTCTGGTACCACCCAAACTGAACTAATGTTTCATGATTGCTCACATATATGGTACAGGTTGAGTCAAAAGTCACAGGTCACATCACATGCTGCAATATGGACTTTTCGCAAAGGTTAACCAAAACCATTGTTGAAGTTTCTTTGTCGGTTGCGGTCTTCGAATGACCGTTCCGGTTTCTCAGAATCTGGTTATAATAGATGCAACAGTGCTTTGTGAAATAGGTGGTCTTTCTGGATGTTGTTTGATGAACTCTGTGGCTATGATACGGCAGCTGTGTTCCCTGGGCATTAGAATTATTAATTCCATCTTCAGTTACCTGTGAAAAACAAAAAAATAATTGAAAGTATTATGTGTTTTCTGTGTTGAAACTTTTGAACTACATGAGACATTGCAAGTCTAATTGCAGCAAACGATTTCTGAGACAATTCTGGTCTTATATGCACGTGACCAACTTATCATTGGAAAAATTGCCTTTGATCCATTATGGTGGCTTTCAAGATGCGGGCCATGTTCTGGACATAGCTTAAAAGATAGTCCCCCACAATCATTACTTGCTGGGGTATTCAAATATGTAATTTTTCTTTTTTTCTGATATAAAAGTTTGTCTTTTGTTTCTGTACATCGATACAAATTATTAGAGAGGCTTGTTTTTGTCCTGAAATGCATTGTGAAATAATGGACCATATTAACATAGATGCTTCAATATATTACTCTAACTATGCATCATCAACTTAAAGCTACAGATGAACTTCAGTCAAGTTCTAGAGACAGATACACTTGACCTTAATTTGGAAGTATACAAGGCTCTGTATAATTATATAATGTGAGATTTCAGAGCTTTTTTTAAAAATAAATTTGCGAAAACTATCAAAACATTTCACTATGTCATTTTAGATTATTGAATGTGGATTGGTGGGCAAACATGCAATTTTTTTTCTGTTATTACTCTAACAATGTTACCAGACGATTAACATGCTATCTTAAGAAACATGCAAATAAAGGTAAATTAATGGAAAGAGTTAACCACCATAAATCACTTAACTTTTTTCATTTGCAATTCAGAATATCCCATCCTCCTAAAGCACTGTATCACGCTAAGACAATAAGCACATTGTGGCTCCCATAATTGCAACAGTGCTCATTAATGGCTTTGGAAACTGCCATATTCTCTGGAATAATAAAACTTTCATATGGAATCTACATAAATGTGTTAATACTTCAGAGTTTATTTCCTGCTGTGTCTGAAAAAGACAGCATTCCTCTTTGTTTGGCCTGTGTTTTCATGGCTTGAATAATGGTTTGCATCATGGATACCAAAAGCAATATTTGCAGCACTGGGAATGAGTGTGTCCTGTTCAAGTTTTTCCAGTCTTACTATCGTTTTTATTTTTTATTTTTATTACGTCTGCTTGGCACCACAAGTATCTCTTGGTAGGAGAGAAGGAGTACAGTGTGAAATGGAATGAGGAAGGGAAAATGAGAATGTGTGTGGCTAGACAGTACATAATCCAATACTGAGCATTGAGTATTGCATACTCACTGAGCACTCTATCAGGTACACCTAAATTTTTATTTCTGAACACTTCTGGCTATATTTGATAGATTCTGATGTTATATCCAGTTTTGTAAACTCAGTTCCTGGGGTGAATACATATGTGTAATGTCTCATCGGTATCTCCTTTAAAAACTGCAGTTTGTACCATATGAAAAGCAAACCCAAAACAAGCTTTTCCTCTGCTCTCAGCTTCTGTGGTTTGTCAGAGTGCTGATATCCCATGACTACAATGAGAGAAAATCGTATTATTAATAATGGTAATCTAATACCATTAGATGACATGAAAACAATAAGGGAGTTATAGATATAACTACATGCAACTGTACATATGTGTGCATTGTGTTTAAAGTTATGGAAATACCTGTATGTCAGTAGTGAATGTATACGTCTATACCAAAGTTTAATTATTTTTAACAGAAGGCATTTATATCCATTAAAACATTCACTCACATACTGTAACTAACACGTCATGAGCAGTAACTTTTAAAGTCACAGCATTCTGGAAGATTAGTGAATAAAGCAAAATGGAAGTAACACTCTCCCAGACATGTAGTGTGGGCATACCAGTGTCATAAGGACACTGACACACACCCATAACCACACACAAACACACATCCACATGCACTAGATCCTTTTGGTTGGCACTCGTATTAGGTGTCTTTGCCATTCCTGGCAATTCACATGTGAGTGTGTGTGACTGTAGAGTTCAAGTAACTGGAGAAACCTTTTAAGAACACCACAGCTTCTCTTTGATTTTGAACTGTGTGTTTGAGTACTTTGAAGACTTGTGTGAGCTCATACCGCACTCAGCAGTCCAGTCCTTAACCCAGTGGGTGGGGTAGCCTGTTCCACTAGATCAGTTCAGGGTCAAACACAAAAGTTCAGCACTGCACACACACAATACCCACTCTATTAGTTGCTGCCCATGCTCCTTCTTCCCTCCGTAGATACATTTTACATTATCCTGGTATGATTACATAAAGGAGTAGGCCTTTTATTTTGTAGGGAGTTGTTTTAATCTGATTTGAAATGATTTATCAGGAATTCCATGTGAGCATTACTGAATAACTATAGCAAAAATACATAAATAATATTGTTTTCACTTACAGTGGTAACAAATTCTTAAAGGTTTTCAATAAATTGTTTTGTTGTCTTAGTTTGCCAGTTTTTCTAGAGTTCCATTGTTCAGAAAACCATTGTAACACCCTTGTTAAGTACACCAATACACTTGACTTTACTGATTAAACCAGTATATACCAAAATTTCAACTTTTTCTAAAATAAAACCTCCAAAGGCAACCATTAATTATCAGAATTATGTAATCTGTATTATTACTTTAATAGATTACTGATCAATTTACTTAAATTACTGCTTAAAGGCATTTTGTTTATGGTTCCCTACCTTTGCTTCCAATAATAACATTTGTGAAAAGTATCTACATACATTGTTAATGACATGTATTTTAAAATTATATATGTGATAATGTCAATTGTAAATTTTATGCATTGATTGGGTTAATTTGATACTCAGGAAATGCAAGTATTCCTGCTACCATCATATGTCATGTAAAGCAAAGATGAATCGACCATCAATTAGGAATAGGTCCAGATATATGGTATTCAGGTTAGCATGCTAACAATTTAAATATGTCTAATGTAGTAACATAATATATGAAATATGTGTGTCCAACTAGAAATCTACTTAGGTCTAGCTTGAGTTTCTATGTTACCTAGTAATAAGTCACTAGTTATTTCAAAACTGTTTTATTGTCTTCCAAATTATTCCATAATACAGGATTATCCTTTTCGACCTCAAACGTTATATAGACCTAAAATTGCAGTGAGACTCTTATTCAAAGAAAATAACTTCGGAAGATTATTTCTAAAGCAAATAATCATATTATTTTCTTTCTTTCCGTTCAAGTGCTCCCTCAGTTAAATTTCCAGTAACAATTTAATAATACACACAACTTATTATAAAGAAACTGTGCTAAATTCTACGTTTACATGATTATATTGTTTGAATGGAAAAAGGCAATTCAATTAGTAATTTAAAATAAACTCAAAATAGAAAACCTAAACATGTTTAAAAAAATAACTTATTCAGTTTTCAAGTAGTTTGTGTGATGTCTGGTATAGTAACTAGTGTTCTTCTTGTTATTCTAAAGCAGTTGTGTTTGGAGGTCTATATATTTTATAAATATCATTCCCAACAGCTTTGTGATCATTCCTCTGAAACAAAGTAGAGTATGTGCCAGTTTAAATAACAATGTGCATTGCAAACTATTATAAATACAGCATCGGATGAGGTATCCATGTGAAAATCATAAAACCTATCTAAAACTTGTCTAATATTACCCAGCGTTAATGGCCTGTTGGACTCTACCTTTTTGATTTCACTACATTATCCATCTTGCTTTTCTGTAGCTCTAAAACATGGTGAGTGTTTTGAGATGGAGACTGTGTCCCAGGCAGGAAGATGACGGGCAGAGTAAACATTTCAACACAAAGCCACAAAAGTACTCTCTCCATCTCTCTCTCTTTCTTTCTCTTGCTCTTTCTCTTTCTCTGTACATGTAGGTTTTGCATGCCTTTTCTCTGACTGTAGAAAACTGCAGAATTATAATTAATTAGTGGTTGGAAAAAATAGTGACTGGTTGGTCTCTGGTAAATTATATAGTAGGATTCCAGAAAGAGGGCCAGTCGGGAGAGAAGGTGGCTTTTTCTGCAATAGAAAACATGTGTGTGAGTATATATATACATGTACATATGTATATGAACTGCATTTAGATTTCCTCTAACCTCCTCATACAACCATATAGAACACGTTTAGAAAAACATGCCTGTGGTACTGGTTCAAACATGCTGCACAAAAACATGGTCAGGCCAGCCACACAAAATGAAAAAATTAAATAAAAAAAAAAATCAGTATAATATTTCTATTCAGAAATGGGACTATTCTTTTAGATGAAACAATTTGTAATCATGTGCTACCATCATATTCATTTTTTTCCATGATTGCACATGAACTCTACAAAACCTCAATAGAATACATAAGCACATAAGAATAGCTTTGGTAACAGTATCTGGCATCTTATGACTGCTGGGTTGTTGTTTGACATTTCACATTTCAGACTTGCATATTTTTCACATTTAGTAACAATATTTCAGTTTTGCATGTAGCATTTCTGTTTGGTACAGGGAAAGAAGTTAAAAGTATTGTAGTATTTACATAAATTCTACAGATATTCTACAAACTTAAAAGCTGACTTACTCAGAGCTGGGAAAGGCCTTGAGAACGTGATATACCACAAGCCTCTACTGCTCATTGTACTGTTCTCTTGCACATTGGGCTCTGGGTCATGTTGTTTATTTTAACTGGAAACGTTTTTCTAACATTTTGATTAATGTGGTGCCCTGAGTGCTGTGGCACCCACATCATACAGATAAGCACACACACATCAGACAGATAACTGCTTTCTCTCTCTGTCAGTGCAAAGCATTAAAGAGACCTCTTTGAAACAGAGAGCAGTTCTCTTGGCTTACACACCCCACAAACACACACACACACACACACACACACACACACACACACACACACACACACACACACACACACACAAGACACAAACACATTTGTCTTTGTATTCTTTCTTTATGGGGATTTTACACTGACTAAAGCTATATACTAATGCTGTGGCTAAATAATGTTAGACTTCCTAAAGCAAATAATTTGGCTTTATTTTTTTTCAGCAGAAGTTTGCAGTGAAAAAGCGAAATACTGCGTCAACAACTTCCCCTAATCCTAACCTCACTAACCTGAGGCAAACCTTTTGGCACATGGTTTTTCAAATATAAGTTTAATGAGAAAACAGCAGGTTCTTACAAAGAACAAAGAGTTACATTTGTCTGCCCATAATATAAAATGGGCATGGGCAAATAATTAGTTAATTAATAGTTAATATGATCTATAAAAGAAACCTGCAGATTCCATAAAATAATTTCTTTATGGGGAGCACCAAACAGTCTCAACAACACCAAAAACAAAGTCAGATCTTTCTATCCTTGTGGTGACAAATGGTCCCTACAGTGATATACAAACATCTCACACACACACACAAACACACACCAGCTTTGATTTTTTTCAGTCTGTGATTGCTGACCTCTAAATATTTACGGTGGCTGGCGCATGCAATAGTCAGTGTGTGAGTATGTGTATGTACCAGCACTGTTGCTACTACTGTAATTTTAAATGTGACAGTTCAATGCTAGACTGAGACAGATTTTTAACAAATATTTAGACTTATTTTACATTTTGAAAAATATATACATACATATAAAATACATCACCAAACATAACATAACAGCATTTTCCAGGTGCCTTATCCAGACTTGAAGACTTGTCTGGTCTTCAAGAGCCCCACAGTGGCAGATTGTTAGTGTTGGGAATAGAGGTATGGACCTAATACCATACCATCTAATACCATACCTGCTGTACCATCACAGTCCACACTGACAATCAGAGCCATTTGGCAATTTAACATTACTCAAAGCTCCTTGCAGGTGTAACAAGAAACATTTGTTTTACTATTCCCTGCTATTTTTAAATTTTGAAATTGCTTTTCTATTACAGATCGCATGGGATACATACACCTCTTGTTTAATGAGCTTAACATTTAATTTAAATTCCATAAGGTACCAAACTAATTACTGTCAAACTTTAACCATCTGCTCTGTTTTAATTACTCTGAATTCCTTGCGTATGACTGCAATGGATAACACGTAAAATTACTAGTTGATTTTAAAACTTAAAATCTTCTGTAAATTCTAGAAGTTGTAGATTCCACGGACTGCCTGATAATAGTTTATTTAACAATACATTATTAGGTTAAACTGTCATATTAGACTGTAATGACTTACCAGAGTTACAGTATAGTAAGAAATTCTTGTTTCAGTAAGTAACTTTTTAAGCTACCATTACAAGCTATTCAGTTTATAACCCACTGTGTTCAGTAACCATGTGGAATTTCTCTGACACAGTTTAATTTAGATTAAATTAATATTATATTAATTTAAATTGTTTTGTATGCAGCAGACCCAAGGCAACATCACATTAGCAAAACTGAGCAGCCATTTTTTAGAATTTCAATAGCTTATTAACAGTATATAAATGTAAATTAGACATTTATTGACTCAGTAAATACATAGCACGTCATGCTATGGTAATTCAAGTATTAGTGTTTGAATAGTTTTTTGAATTTGCGTGACTTTCCCAAATATTGACTGATTTGCAAAGATATTCTTATACTAATAAAATAAAATCTCATATCCAGAGATTGGCTTAAAAATAGACATAGGAGTGCTACCAGCATTGCTACAGAGGTTAAAGGGGTGGGGGGTCAGCCTGTCAGTGCTCACTGTATCAAATTTGTCTGCATGCTGTCATTGCAGAAGGAAGCCTCTTCTAAAGATGATGCACAAGAAAGCCTACAAACAGACTTGAATTACTTGAACTGTGGTCTGATGAGGCCAAGATAAACTTATTTGGTCCAGATGGCGACAAATGGCTACCAGGTGTACAAGGAGTACAAAGAAAAGTTTTTTTGTCTACAGTTAAGCATGGTGGTGGGAATGTCTTAGTTTGGGGCTGCATGAGTGCTGCTGGCTGTGGGGAGCTATAGTTCATTGAGGGAACCATGAAGACTAACATGTACTATGACATACTGAAGCAGAGCATGATCCCCTCCCTTCAGAAGCTGGGCCGCAGGGCAGGATTTCAACATAATAATGACCCCAGACACACCTCCAAGATGACCACTGCCTTGCTAAAGAAACTGAGGGTAAAGGTCAAACATGTCTCCAGACCTAAACCCTATTGAGCATCTATAGGGCATTCTCAAAATAATTTGTGCAAGGTCTCTAACATGTACCAGCTCTGTGATATCATCATGGAGGAAAGGAAGAGGATTCCAGTGGTAACCTGTGAATTCCATGCCCAAGAGAGTTAAGGCAGTGCTGCAAAATAATGGTGGCCACACAAAATATTGACACTTTGGGCACAATTTTCCCAACTGTAACTCTGTATTGCAGTGCTTGACAAAGGTTTAATAGAATACTCCCTTGTCCATGTGATATCAGATATTAGATCAGATAATGTTGAATTGCGTGTTATGATGCAGTTTCGTCTCTTGTGTGATTTTCTCACACACCTGTTAACAAACTAGAGATCGTCTGGCATCATCAAGACTTGAATGCTGCTTGGATACTATTGTACCAAAAGATTACATACACATCATCTGTTTGAAATAAAATCATTATCATTATCAAATCAAATAATGTGTGAGTTAATATGCATTTTGTATACTGTTCCACCTTTCCACCTTTTTCAGATTTTGAATGGCATATACAGTATATACATTTAGATCAGACCAATTTAGAGTAATCAGTTAACCTAATGCATGCGTTTGGACTGTGGGAAGCAACCTGGAGTAAACCCACATGGACACATGGAGGACATGCAGACTCCACATAAAAAAGAACCATGCCACACCATCTGGGATCAAACCCAAAACCTTCTTGGTATGAGGAAACTGCTACTCACTCTTTGCATATATTTGAAAGGTGGCCAGACCTAGACACACAATTGTCCTTTTAAGACATGAGTGAAGAGGAGGGGAACATACCAAAATACTGAGTTCAGGAAGCACATACCAAAACTTTCAATGAAGTGTAAATCAATATAAGAGTTTAACAGACACAGATCAGAAGCAGGTTTTAAAACCTGTTCCCAAAACCTTGGTTTTGTTGCCAACTTTATCTGTCATCTGGCATTTAGTTTACGTCAAATAACATGTTAGCTGAGGTTTAAGTAACATACTTCAGTTAGTTTGAAAACCTGGAGTTAAGTTGATTTAGTAAGTGATTCTTATTGTTTTACGTGTCATTCAGTGCCAATATTTTGCTTGCTATTCAGTTGTTTAAACTTGCATTTTGTAACATATCATGTGATACGGAATGAGTAAGACAGTGGCAACTCAGCGTTATAGATACTGGACAATTTGCCCAAATATTAAGAGTTTAACTGTTGGGAAACGCCTTTAACCCCAGACTGTAAACTGTAATATTTCTTCTGTTAAGTCACTCTCCACAGGGATGCCTGCTACTTATCTTATGTAATGATCTTATCTAATGTAAAATTTAACCATATTTCACTATTGTGTTTGAGGAACGAAGTGAATACAAGAAGGAAACTCTTGTAGCCTACTCTCTTTTACTCGTTTACTACTCTAATATAATACAGCCTTTTCACTCTGTACTGCTGCATTGTTTAAGCTAAAACAACAACAGGCACATCCACAGTGTATTGTATTTTGTTGTTATTGGTTGCAAGGGCTAATGGTAGTAAATTTGAGCACATAGGTTTAAGAATAGCAAATTTTCCCTGTAGTGTGTGCACACACCCCAGTATGTGTATACATGTCTTGTTACAGTTAATAGGCTTAACAGAACAGGAGCCTATCAACAGCTGTAAAATGAAACAAATGACATAATAAAGGAATATAACCCCCCCCACACACACACATACTAATCAGGAATAATTCTAAGCCTATGTGCTCACATTCCCAAGCTTTCACCTTTCACAACTATTCAATGAAGTACACAATGTGATTTGGGAGTGTCTGTTGTTGTGTTTTCTTGGATTGTGTGCGTGTGCATGCTTGCGTGTGCATGCGTGCATGTGTATGTATATGTGTGTGTGTGTGTGTGTGTGTGTGTGTGTGTGTGTGTGTGTGTGAGAGTGTGTGTGTGAATGCATGTGTGCGTGCTAACATGCCAGCAGTGCCCAGTACTGGAAACTTTCCTAAAAGTCTGGTATCCCAAGAGTCCCATAAACACCTAATATTTTTGCAAGGAATGTTTATTTGTGTGATGGATGGCATTCATGCAAAAGTCTGTGTGTATGTGTGAGTTACATAAATCCCTATTACATAATCCTATTGTATTCACATTCTCTGTCTAACTTTTTTTCAAGGATTGCAATGGATAACAATTAAGAATCATGCATTTCACCAGATGTGATGTCATGCTCAGGCCATGTTCAGCTGTTAGGATCTGTGTGGCCAGCACCCTTACTGATTGGTCTTGGCTTTCACATTAGTCAGTCAGTCGCAGTCACAAGTGGATTAACATCATCTCTAGGTATTTCTAATACCTATTATATAGTATAATACCTAGCTTTCTCCTTTTCTCAATACTTTCTAGGAAAAAGGCTACATTACATTTGGAGTTAGCAAAAGGCATGTTGGAGATTCAGCAAATTAAATGAAAAAAGGTACTCTGGTCAGGGAAGCATGTTGATGGTAGTATCATGCTTTGGGCAAGTTTTTCCATCTACAGGGACTGGGAAAATGCCGTTTAGGGCAGATAGGTGAAGCCAAATAAAGAGTAATCCTTAAAGCAGGATTATTCAATAAACAGATGTCTCTTTGTTTAAATAAACTATGTGTTATGTGTATTAGTAAGAAATATACAGCAGTGTATATGCTTCTAATTTTTTTTCAAATTTAATACAGTGTTTTTCATTAAAATTATATAATCAATAATTTTGTTACATTTTTTATCAGTATTTGGCACCGAAAGTCTGTGCAAAATCTGGTGATCTATCTTATCTATCAAATCTGGTGATCTATCTTATCTTAAGATTCAGCATTATTCCAAAAACATTTTGTGATGTTACTGAACACTGAGTACTAATACATTTTAACATGCATGCACTTAGTCAGATATGTTTTTTTTTTACTTTTTCAGCTTTTGCTTGAAATCCAAATATTTTCTTCCATACAATAAATATCTGTTTTCTTATTTGTGCATACTGAATCCAAATGTATTTTGAGAAGTTTTGTTCCATTATATTTGGATAACATTATGTTTAGTATGTTATACACCAGTCTGTCTAGGGCACTACCAAGATAACCTTACAAGAAATACATGCTTAATGTAGTAACTGATGATTCCCAAATACAAGCTAAAACTAAAAAAACAACAAACCCTTAGTAAAAGCTTGGTCTTAAAATGACAATGCAGATGTAGAATAAAGATTAATGTATCCCAAATAGGATCCCCATCCTAACGAATAATGAATATTCCTCCCCCGTTTTAGCATATACCAACATTTGTACAGGTAATATTACTAGTTATGAGCATTCATTTCAAAGGAAATCCTGGTTAATTGACATGTGTAGGTAATTTTAAAGAAAGTCAGTTATATTATGAGGCTTATAGAATAGCTAGGTCTAGGCAAGAAATAACAAAGCACTTTCATGAAATATAGACTGAAGAGCACTTTAACAACTCGGACTCACCCACCCCCATCCATGAACAACTTTTGTCCCACTGACAAGTTGAACCACCGCTTTGAAAGATTTGGCAGGGATAACAACCAACCCATCACTAATCTGAGAATGAAAGCTGAAGCACAATCACTTGTGTTGACCCCCATTGACTAAGACAGGCCCTGAGCCACATCAACAAACATAATGCAGCTGAAAATTATGGGGCTTGTGGATGGGTTTCAAAGCAGTGTGCTGCACAACTAACAGCAGATTTTTACCAACCTGTTCAACACTTGTTTAGTATAAGCCACTTTCCCCATCTGCCTCTCGTCGGTAACCATCATCCCTGCTTCAAAACAAACAGCTGTGAAAAATATCAATAATAACTGACCAGTGGTTCTGACCCTGATGATCATGAAGTAGTCCTAGCACACATCCAACAAAATCCCCTCCTCTCTCAACATACAACATATTGCCTACAGAGCAAACTGGTTAACTGATGTACCATTTCCCTGGCCCTACATGCTTCCCTGCCATACCGTACCGTAGCACAACACTTTTGTCCAAATGCTTTCACTGATTACAGTTCTGTCGTTAGAACAGCAACCACCAGTTTACAGTAAGAAATACACAGGTTGTTTTGACAAGAGACTGGTTGTCAAAACCTCTTCCAGTTAAGTATTATGAAGGTCACTGTGCTCTTGGGAACTTTCAGTGCAGCACACTTTGTGTAGCTTTCTAAAGATCCAATCAACTGAATTAACCACAGGTGGACCTCAATCAAGGTTTAGAAACAACTCAAATATGGTCAAGGGAATTCAGAAGTCTCCAGAGCTACATTTCAAGTGTAATAGCAAATGGTCTGAATACTTATCTTCATGTGAAATTGTAGTTTTAACTGTTTGATACATTTGCAAAAAAATCTCATTATAGGGTATTAAGTGCAGAGTGATGGGGAAAACGTAATTATTGTTTTTATTTTTGCACCTCAGCATAGCAAAATATGAATAAGGTGAAAGTGTCTAAAGGGTTAGGTGATGACTAACAGAAACTGCAACAATCGGTCACTGGCTTTCTGCCCACCTATACCGGGTTAATTCAGGTTTTTATTTCAGTCCTTCTGCTCCTTTTTAATTTTCTTTTGTTTGTTTATAATTTGGTCTGAGATCTGGACAACTACATTTCTCCAGTAGATTATACTATATCGACATCACAGGTTCATGCTTCCAGAACAGCAGCCTTTGGGGCCAAGTTTGGCAGCTGAACACTAGCTCTTTTACATGTGAAAGTATGGCCTCGAGTAGATTAGATACCAGCTTTAGCACTATGCTGGTGGAGATATATTAATAGTGAGGTAGTAGAGTCTTTGACTCCAGATGTAGGGGGAGGTCCTTGGCAAAGAAACACATCCGCTGTCCAAAGCAGAAGGTCCGTATCACTCCTGACTGACCCAAGAAATGATATGCATGCCCTCAATCTGGAGCTGAGAGAGATGCATTTTCTGGAGGTTCTACTCCTGGATCCAGGTCACACAGTGTGCCTTGCTAATAGTAGCCACGTTTGCCCAGCATAAGCTTTTTATGATATGTGGGGAAGGGATGATTTTCTTAGGGGTTATGGTAAATTGACAGATGACAATAGAGGTGTTTGGGAATTTAAAAGGAAAACAGTTATGTTAACATAACGTATGCATGTATGTGTGCTTGTGGGTCGTACTTGGGGGGTTCGTGCAGTGCATCGAGCAGGGAATCAAACAGATCAGAATCAAATCAGCTTCGTTTTTTTCTTTTAAAGTCTGTCCTTTCCTATTTCTTATCAGATTAAGGCATTAACAAGTACTGTTGCCTTGAACTTAATCAGGTTTACCAAGAGATCTGATAAGTATATGTAAGAGTATGTCATAGAACACATGTAAAGTAGTATGATTATTAAAAAGCCAGTCTGTAAGTATTCAAATCATAATTCAAATCATGTCCTTGTTGTTCAAAATAATATCTTGCATTAACAGCCGCAATACTATTTAGTACATAATTTTTACAGACATAGCCATGCTTCATATTAATACCTTTCCTTCACAACCCTTTATTCCAATTCATTTGCAAAGCAAATAGCCATTGTTACAGGATGTGTTAGAACCCAAGTATGCAGGACTGAGGAATTCCACAGCGTATAATAATAATAACGGGGCAATAATATATAACCAAACTGAAAAGGGGAAAAAGGGAGCGAAAGGCTCTCTAACATATGGAAACAAAAAGGTGAAAAGGCGCACCGCTGTGTTGCATGTGGTGTTGAACACCAGAGGGCTGCCCTTTACGGCTGGATATGGGGTTCAGCGTCGATAGAGACCCTATAGTGGCTTATAGCAGCCAGGGTCCGGAGGCGACTCCTCCGGCCGCGGACCCAGGATGCGAGCTTCACGAGCCACGAGTCCGGAGTGCAGCCCCCAGTAGCCTGGATTCCTGGGCGCCATCAGCTGCCGGGGAAGGAAGCAGTGAAGTCCATACAGGACTCTGTGCAAACGTGCAAAAGACACTGGTTATAAGCCCCCTCACTGACTGCTCTTTAACAGCAATCAGCAAGGCAGCCCTGCAAGGGAAAAGCTAGGAACCATAACAGCCATTGCAAAATTTATTTCAGGTTTGAGAAATGGTGTTGATGGTGTTAAAATAAACTATATTTATCGAACTTTTACTGAATTTTATACATAGTAAGCAGCAAAGCCCCCAAATATTAATAACTAAAATCAAATTGTTATTGATTAATTATTATTAGAAATATAACAAAATCATTAATTCAATAAATTGTTAATAGGCACAGGTTTGCATCATCACTGATGAATGCCAGCATTTTTAAAAGCAGTTCCATAGGGTAATTAACTGTTTTTTCCTACAAAATGTGTAAATGTTTGCAGTACAAAAAGTCTTAAACTTGAGCTGAGCAGGTTATTGAGAACATCTTTAAACAACATATTGCAAAGAACTGATGGACAGAGTCAAAGATGTGGTCGATGAAAATTGTATCCCTTAAAAAAGGAGAAAAAGTACCCACATTTTGTCAGGCTTTTACTAAGAATTAAAATACATGCAGACTGTCGATGTTGTGAATTATCACCAATAAAAGAGTCCTACTGAAAGACAGAAGATCAGAGTACATTTTTGTATGAAGCATGAGCATTTGAAATAAAAAACAGCAGGCCTTCCACTGTCTATTTAGCTAGGCTTCTAAAACTGTTCTGCCCATGGCAGTTTGGAATATAACACAGATACAAAGGCTATAATCATAGGGGAAATGCATGCTTGAAATTGGTTAGAATCAGAGCCTTTTGAAGTGTGTTCCAGTGTCTCTAAAGCAGGCATGTTAGAGCTCTGCAGTCAAAGGCAGTATGGAACCTGACTGTATTAAGCCAGATTTTATTAGGCAGTCTTGAATTCAGCTTCGAAGTTGTCATTTTCTGCTTAAAAAGCTTAGATTTCGACATACAATTTTAAATTTTGATTTTCTTCATTTATGCATAATAAATCACAAAATAACATTTATGATTGTGTGGAAAGCTCCCAATCAATTGTCAGACAAAGTTAATGTTTGAGTTGTTGACATTTTTAATGAATTATAAGTATTCTGAGTTTAGGTGAAAGGAATATGCCATATGTTTGTGAGTGACTGTGAGATGTAAGAAATTTAAGATGACATTTATTATTTTAATTTGAAACAAAGGGGCTAATGCAGGCAAGTGTGGTAAATCTGACCATTGTTAAACGATCAGTGAAAACCATGATCCATATAGATCAGGTACTTTTGCCAGTTGTTTGTGACATTTTATTATTATTATTGCTCATTTTTTCATTAGAAGATCTGTGGAAAAAATGTAGAATGATGAAGTCATGATGAATCAGCTTGTCATTGATTATGCCAGGAGTTAGAACAAGGTTGCTATTTTGAACCAAAATCCACATCCATGTCCCTAAAAGCTGTGTTAGAATGCTTGACGGGACGCTTACTGAAAGTTAATAAACAGCATGATCTTATGGACATATAGTACAACTTTTTTTATTTTAACAGGCGCATAGTGACAGCTTCCAAAATAAAACAACAAAAAAAGGCAAAACCTTTATTGTTCTTATGTAAATTGTCAACTTGTTTAAATTACAAACATCGGTACAAAGCTTTATATCTTTTACATTAGAAATTGGTGCAGTGTTACATGGTTAAGATAATTAACTGTTGTATAAATGGAAGTATTCTTAGCATGGCCACTATTGGGCCCTCAAGCAAGGTCCTAAAATTAATTGGCTTCAACTTAACCTTGTAAAACTTTTATAAAATCATTTGTAATGCATATTGGGAAAGGGTGTCTTCTAAATGCTCTACATGCCAGAAATTTGCTTAGTATTTCTTCTGAGATTTACTCCTTCCATCAGTAGTATGCACCAACAGGAAAGCACACTGTTAATGAAATAACAATGTCATGAGACTGGTATATTGACATGTCTCTGACTCAAGCTACAGCATTGGATAGAACAACTGCTTAGTACTCTCTGACAGCTGGAAACAGATTTAGTGCCCCTGAACATCTGGAATACTGCTGAAATACTGTAGGATACTGGCATACACCTTGCTGAAAATACAAACGTTATTTTAGATACAGTTTTGCAATTTATCCTGTTAATACAGGGTCAGGTCTTTGTGCAATACTAAGTTACCATAGTGACAGTGCATGCCTTCCATTCCAGTTTTGTCCTTCAGTATGAATGTCAATCTTTTAAAAAAGCAACAGTCCCATCAAACACCTGACTCATCTGCCTGATACCATACGCTGATTCTCACTGAATCACCCTGGTCTGTTTTACTTCTTATCTTCCTCAATAACAAAGATTGCTTTATCTCTGTATCTCCAGGAAGTGCTTGTAATCTTGTTTAACTCTCAATTCTATGTCTTTCTCTTTATTTTAAATTCTTTATTTTCTCTAATATCAAGCAGATGCTTGAAAATCACAAATGTAGGTGAAAACACAGTTGTTGCTTGTAGTTAAATTTCGGACCTTGCATTAGTCAAAAACAATTTTACAGCAATATATATTACTAATGGGATATAATATTACTTATGCAGACAAATTAAATTTTGTCTTAAATAAAATTAATTTTAGAAATAGTGTTTAAACTAGTTTCACTGTGTGGAGTGTAGAGCATGTAGATATATATAAAAGCACAATCGTTCCATGCATGCACTTTCAGGTCCTTTGGAAATATACATTACACACAGCTTCTGTTTTGAGTAGTCTAAAAAGAGAAATCATTGAAACGAGCTCAAATTGAATACATTTTACAATGTCTGTGTTGACACAATCAGCATATTTTGTTCTGAGCTTTATTTCATTCCACATATTTTATGTTTGTGACTGAAAAATCAGTGCTTGATTGTTTGCTTTTTCCAGTAGTGAGGGAGAGAGGTTTGAGTGAAAATGGCTGGCCTTCACCTTTTAGGTAGCTCTCTGACGCCACAAGGGAAGTTTGGCGTGTTTTTCTTCTTTTCCCTTTTTTTCCACGGGCTGAAACGTTTCTTTGACTTCTCTAGTGCTAGAAACAGGGCTGTACTGAGAGTCAGCATGCCTCCACTGATTCTCCAATATTGCGTGTGTGTGGTGTGTTTTCATTGGTATCCTCCCCAGTTTAGTTTCACAGTACTCCCTTTCTCAAAATGGCAAGGAGCGTTCTACCACACACACCCCTGCATACAAAACCCTCTTTCTCCACCAGGCTCCCTCTCTTTTATGTATACTCATTTACAGTTCTACTCATATCACCTTAAATTCTTCTCTTAAAGGATTTATTTTATTGTTATATAAACAAAGCACTGTGTTAACTGCGTGTCAAACTACTTACTGCTTCTCACGTGTATGCTTCTCAGCATGAAGAGATCACAGATGCTGTCTCCATCTGGCTTCCTCCCAGTTTATAGCCCAATATAGCCTTATTCTTTAATTGGCCATACCAGAACTACTTTAACAGAGTGTGCAAGTTGTGGCTTTGTGTTTGATGTGAATGATGATGTCTATGAGTATGTTAAAAAAAGAAAAGTATGTTTAAAAATATGTTGACCTTAAAAAATACCCAAAATTCATATTCTTATTGGATGGCAAGGTATCTGAAAAGTTGTACAGTAGTGTGGTAGTAACTTAGGCAGTTATCCTGAATTCCAGTTCCCAAGAAATTAGCTGTATGCTCACACTAAATGTATAAAAGTGCACTTTATATGATATATTTTATCATATATCAATATAACTAGCTATGATTAAATATACAGGAAGATTCTGAAATCTTATTTATCTCTTCCTATACCAGATACAAGTGAGTCTTCTACATAATAAGTAGTGGGTCAGAGCTACCATGATTGTTAATAGTTTTGGATGCAGTATTGCTGTTGTTGGATACTTTGAGTATCTCTCTCACTTTCAGTAAGTCATTCTTTAATTGCAATGTTGACAGGCTTAGCTGGCAATAAATATAGTATATCATGGAGAATATCTGTGATGAAAACTCACGCAAAGTCCTACCCTGTTATACTGAAGAATTTTAATTACCTGTTAAAGTAACGTATTATACATTTTAGTAAAGTAATGAATTATAATTTGTGTTGTTTTTCAATGGCAGGTGGAGATGGGAGCAATTGCAAATTACATACTTATAAATGCCTTTAGATCCTTGTTCATAAATTGAGGCAAATATTTAGGGTTGTCCCTAGTTTAGTTTATCTACACATAACTTACTATACATAACTCACTTTTTCTTATAATGACTTTAAAGTTGTTATAAAAGTTCCTTACGAAGTGAGAGGGAGAGGGAGTGAGAAACCAACAAAAGTTTTGTCTTATTATAAAATAGTATAAAACAGTATTATTTTTTATTATATGTACATGTATTACTCTCATTTAATTATTAGCCTAATAAAACATTCAATTTAATTAATATGGCTTGTTGTTATGTGATTTTACACACGCTCATGCTACAGTAAATGAATTGTCAAGTTAATGGGGTATCCTGTGTATTGGATTGTTCTTTCATGGCTCAATGAAGAATCACAGACGCACACTAAATTACAGACACACACCCTCACACACACACATGCCCACACACACATTAAAGCACATGTACAAGGAATATAAAGGCTCACACAGTGAATTGGTGTTAATAATAAGGCAGATGTCTTTCTGCAGGCCAACACACACACACACACTTTCACTCCTTTTTCCTCTATCTCATTCATTTATTCACCCACTTTCTCCTGATTTTTTAATTGCCCTTCTCTAGACATAGAGAGGTGTGATCATCCTGTGCTGAAGGTCATCCCTCATAGCCTTGGATAACCCAGTTGAGTAAGGGTCTCTCCTTTCTCACAACTCCCTCAACCAATAACAGTTCATCATTGCATTTTTGTCCATTTTCACCACCCAATCTGAGCTCACTTATAAAACCCGGTACGATGACTAATTTATTCAGACCCCCCAGCACCACTACCACAGGAATGACCGTCATTTTATTTATACACCCTCTTCTCAAGTCTATCTTTGCTCTCTTTCTTGTTCTCCCCCTCTCTTGTTAAATTTCTTTATTGCTGAGAATGCAGCTTATTCTTTTCCAGGCACTTTTAGTATGTAACCCCTCTATCTGCTCTCTTTTCCCCTTCTTTCATTCTTTCTTCGATTCCTCTCCAAAGTAATTAGACAGAGGCATGAAGAGAGGAGAAATTCATTTCATTGAAAGAGACAGAACAAAACCGAGTGAGAGAGAGAGACTGAGAGAGAGAGAAGGGAGGGGGTGAAGGACAAACTTATACTATCGAGTCTTACTGTGTGAGGCTGAACGTGGAGGAAATAAAAAAACGGGATTACTGATAAATAAACCCTCCTCTCTCACTGACACACACATAAGATCTATCCCCCCACCCACAACTTTTTGTCTGTCTCTACCCATCGCCAGAGAATGAAGAGCCTGACTTTCAATTCAATTCAATTCAATTGTATTTATATAGTGCTATTTACAATGGTACATTGTACCTATCCAGTGTTTCGTGTTTCTATCCTTCATAGGATATATGGCTATATCACATATAGTATAAGTATAACACATCATATACTCTTGTCATACGGACAGACACATACACACAAGTACAGTTACATACAGCAAGTCTTATGGCTTGCTTGCAGCTGTCATTCAGTGCCTGGGTTTCTGTTTATTTACAGGCTTTAGAGTAGCACAAATGTATACGTGCCAGCAGGAAGCATGTGAATCGGCTCAACAAAACTGTGTCTGGTTTTGGTTTGCACTGCAAAAGCAATTTGTTCAAGCATATAATCAAAGTGGAGAGTTACATTAAGTTCTTTTTCCTTCTGTGTGGATGTGTGTGCATGCGTGTATAATATGCATTTATGTTTACTTGTGCGTTGAAAAGTCTGTTTATACACAGGAACAGATATTTGACATTTGAATACATTTCCTCTGCTATCACATTTCAAGGAAGTTTAATTGTCAAGACAAAAGTGTTTAACTTCAGAAACATTTTGTTTCAAACAGAATCAGTAGACTACTGCTGTATATAGTGCAGTGTGGCAGTAAAAAGATTTTAAAATTTGTAAAATATTGAGAAATATAATATCCACTAGCATTTATTTAGGAATGTATTAGGAATCATGTATGCATATATTTGTAATTAAAGGAATTAACATTTAAGTAACATTAAATAAAAAAAAATATAATTTTGACACTAATGTTGCAAAGCAAGCATGATTTATGTGTTATGATTCACATTTGACTAAAGTACACTGTTTTAAGCACTATTGTTTATATTTCTTTAGTTCTTATAGCAACTGATGTTAATTAAATCATCTAATGTAAATTATCATCACTGTAACAGACCCTTAATGAGTTTGTTAGTTGTTGCTTGAATACATATGCTTAATAACATATATACTGTATGGAATGAATCACAAGCAACAGTACCACGCCAATGGTCCTACCAACAAATACTGCCACAAATTAGGTACAGTCACTTTAGTTTACTTAATGTGCTTTACCGTACAAACAGGCATTCATTCAGACTCCTTACACATCTCTCTAAATGCACAGCCATCACAACAGATTATTCTCTGTCCAAAATACAAAAAACTACCAAAACATCATAAACATGGTTAAATTAAACTGGCCTATATATTGGCCTATATACAGAACTCTCTGAGATTTGTTTTATGTCAGTAGGTTAGAGACATTTTTGCACCCGACCCCAAGCCCTGACCAAAATGCTCTCTACATCCACTTTTACATTATCAACTATGTTATCTGTCTCTATATTCACAATGTAATGAAATTTGCTGCTGCCCTAAAACGTCCCTGAAACCTAAAACAAGGATTGAATGTTCGTTCTGTACCAGGCTATCACTCTACAATGCTTTTATAAAATATGCATGTATACGTGTCTGTATAAGTGGATATGCCTGAAGGTTTGCCTAACTTCAACACAAAAATGTAAAAATGCCTTATTTGAATATTTGTTACAGATATTAATTAATCAAATTGGACTCACTGGAAAACAGTGCTTGTACAGTGGGGAAAATGAGAATTTGATACACTGCAGATTTTGCTGCTGAAGTTTTTTTCTCTACAAAGAATGAAGAGGTGTGTAATTTTTATAGCAAGTACACTTCAACTGTGCGAGACAGAATATAAAATTAAATTCAGAAAATCACACTTTATGATTAAAATAACAATTATTTGCCTTTGCATTTCAAAACTTTGCAGTTACAGAGGACATGCATTTCCTGTAGTTCTTGACCAATGTCAAGAACAATCCCTGCAGCAGGGATTTTGTCCCAATTCTTCATACAGATCTTCTCCACATCTTTCAGGTTTAGTGGCATGGCAACAATGAGTTTCAGCTCGCTGCAAAGAATTTCTGTTAGGTTCAGGTTTGGAGACTGGCTAGGCTACTCCAGGACCTTGTAATGCTTCTTAGGGTGCCACTCCTTAGTTACCCTGGCTGTGTGTTTCAGGTCATTGTCATGCTGGAAGACCCAGCCACAACCCATCTCTAATACTCTTGCTGAGGGAAGGAAGTTGTTGGCCAAAATCTCACGATACATGACCTCAACCATCCTCCCTTCAATACGGTGCAGTCGCCTTGTCCCCTCTGCATAAAAGCACACCCAAATTATGATGTTTCAACCTCCATGCTTCACAGTTGGGATGGTGTTCTCATCCTTCTTCTTCCTCCAAACACAGTGGAGTGAAGTTCATACCAAAAAGATTGATTTTGGTCTTATCTAATCACATGAACATGCATGGAGCCTCAGACTAATGAAGATTGACATTTATCTTGTGTTCCATTTTCTAATAATTGCCCCAACAATTCTTGCCTTATCACCAAGCTGCTTATCTATTGTTCTGTAGTCCATCCCAGCTTTAGTCTGTAGCAGGTCTACAGTTTTGTCCCTGGAGTTCAAACAGATGCATTTAATACAAGTAATGAGTGCAGAATAGTAGGGCTTCTTAAAGAAAAAACTAACAGGCATGTGAGATCCAGAATTCTTGTTGATTGGTAGGAGCAATGCAATAAAATGTAAATTAATTATTTAAATGTATTGAATTATTTAAAAATAATTCAATGTGATTTTCTGTTTTTTTACACTCTGTCTCTCAGAGCTAAAGTGTACCTTAAATAAAGATTACAGAGCTCTCCATTCTTTGTAGGTGGGAAAACTATCAACTATCGGAAGTGTATCAAATACTTCTTTTCTCAAAAGTACCATTGCTTGATCTGTATCTCTTGTTAGTAGATAGTAGGTAGACCTGTACCAACTATAAAAAAGTTTCTCCAAATAGTTTGTATAGTTTGTTTTTTATTTTCTTCTGGGTTCTTAATGCTTTTTGTTTTTTTTTCCTAGATTCTCCTAGAGAAATACCTCTAGATCTAGTCAAAACTGACAAAAATGTTCATAAATTTATAGTGAAGCCTCTGCTACAATTCATTTTTATTTGAATTAAAATGCAACAACATTTGCATTGCATTGAAACTTTGGAAACTAGGCTGCAAAAGTACATGTTTTTGCCAGAGGTAGAGTTTTGATAGAGAAGAATAGAATACTGCTGAACGTTTGAAAAGTAAATTTATTTACTAATAATACATAAAAGATATAAGTATATTAAATCAGTTAATATAAATACAAGTATGTATAAGTATATTAATATACAGTATATTAACACATATAAGTGTGAGCTTGCTCTCTCACACACACACAGTACTCTCATGACAGTGATTTTAGCCTCATTTTGACTGTATTTGCAGTCATTTGAAGGGTGTGCCAGGAACACACACAGGGAATGGCCTGATGCACCACAGACTAAAAACCTGAAGTTGTGTCATGCATTATGAAAATTAAGTAAGTGTGTGTGTGTGTGTGTGTGTGTGTGTGTGTGTGTGTGTGTGAGAGCGTGTGTTTTTTGTCCCTACTCTTGCCTTACAAGGCACATAATTGCGTAGACCATGACTTGGGGTAGACTGTATGTGTGTGAGATTGAGTGATGGGGGGAGTCTGTGGCTGCTCTGGCAAGGCTGTAAGGCGTCAGTGCTCTGCCTCATGGGACATTCTGGCAGAATGACATACCCACATTATGCACACTTTTGTGAACACACACACACACAGACACACACACACACACACGTATGCTCACATACTGACATAGATACAGACACACAACCACAGCACTGCAGTTTATATAATTAAAACCACACTTACATGCACACACACAAAACCATTTTCCTATTCAATGCTTCACTCGCTGTCTCGTTTTTTTCTAAGTCATACTGCCGAACTAATTAACTAATAAAAGTGTGTGTGTGTGTGTGTGTGTGTGTGTGTGTGTGTGTGTGTGTGTGTGTGTGTGTGTGCGTTTGTTTATATAACATTATTAGGACCAAATATCCCCACATCGTACAAAATGTTTTTGGCATTGTGCAGACCTCCAGTGACTTTTTTAGAGAAATTGTAGCTTTTTTTGAAAACACAAATGTATCAGTAATGTAATAATTTCAACAAAGTTAGTGAGACATGATGTGTCTGTGTGTGTTTATGTGAAAGAAATTATAAATTTACAAAATTCCCAATATCACATTAATGTTCGTTTTTGATGGAATGTAATTGTTTCCAATATACCCATTACCATTTGTGCTCAATGGTGTGTGTGAGTGCGTTTTGTCTGTTTGATCATGATGTTTCTCTGTGCAGGAAGTATGGATTTAATTTCCAATGCTTTTTAGGCTATTCAGTCTGCATTCTCTCAGAAAGGCTTTGTGTTTTGAGAATGTCTGCCTTTAGTGGAATCTGATTTGCTGAAGTATTTTCCCATAAAACTCAAACTCTGGTGTGGTGTAAAACCACACTTTCTCCCTTTTATAATCTCGTCTCCCCTGTCATTTTCTTCTTGTGTTATGCTCATGAATGCTCTTCATACCCACCAAGGCTCCCTCTCATCCTCCAATCATCTGCTATTCCATGGTCAGAGGGATGGAGTGGGATTAGGGTGAGGGACTGAGATTTGACCTCATGATAAAGATACTCAAACAATTTAGAGTTTTTGGGGTGGTAGAGACTGTAATAGTCTCAGGTCGTGGTCTGGTCCAAACAAAATAAAAACATAATTGTTCCAAGATGGAAGATATCATTTTGATTTGCTGGGTTTGGGTACGATGTGACGGATACATTAAGCTGCATGTAAATTACAGGCCTGAGTGGAACAGTGTTTAAAGGAAAATGTGCCTTTGTTTCGGCTGAATGGAGCTTACCAGGAGAGTGAAGAAATGTTCCAAAATGCAAGGGCAATGGCTTACATTTGACAAATTTAATTTAAGTCCACTACTCTCATAAAAGACATATTCACAGCTCCACACACTTAATTCACACACAACATGCTTAAAAGTATGCAGACACCGGTATGTAAAGTGGTTGTTAAACACATTTTCCAACTCTAAACCAACTATGTCCAGGCCAGTCAAGGTCTACCACCCAACATACAGCAAACCAATACTTTAGCAAATATGGTTTATGTACAGGGGAATTTACATAATATTTTCAAAAGGCCTTCTACCCCTAACTGTTGCCTCAAAGTTAAGTTAAGGGGTATAGTCAAAACCCTTATTCTTTATCCACTAAACTTTACAGTTGGCAATGTGCATTTTAGGGAAACAACCAAACCTAGATGGTGTCTTAAAACAAGATATTTCTTAAGATAGAAATTAATGCAACTGGTTCACAATGCTGATACATAATTTTTATGCACACATAGTATGACTATGAACCATTATTTTCTGCATTTTCCATTCGGTAAAACCACACAGATTCATAAAGAGCCTGGGTGTCATAGGGCACAAGGTAAAAAACAAACCTTTAGAGGAAGATAATTAATCGCAGGGCAGATACAATCGTAGACACTTACTCACCCACACTGAGACATCTTGGAGACACCAAGTGACCCAACACAGCTCTTGATAAGTAGGAGGAAGCCATAGTACTTGGAGAAAACTCATGCACAGGAAGAACATACAAATAGAATCTGGACTGGGAATCTTAAGTGGGGATCGTTGAAGCAGTGAGTTGATAGTGGTAACCATTGACCCAGTTCAAAGTGCATGGTGCACTAAGATTTCTAAAATTGTATTCAATGTAATGGCTAACCAAAAATATCTTTCTGTGTCTGTTGTTGTTTTGACTTATGAAGGCTATTCTTCTTGCTAACACATCTTAGGATGTGTAACAGTATGAGGTCGTCACCTAATTCTTTTGTTTCAGGCAGGCAAGACCAGTACCAGTACTATTTTATTCCACAGTCATGCCTTTGTAATGTGTGTTTTTATATTGTTTTGTTGAAAAATGCTAAAAAATTGGTCATATATATATGTTATTCTATTCTATTCAATATGTTATTTATTATGATTTACTTATATCATTATTACTACAATGACTAAATTATTCCAATTAACATCTATGCTACCCAAAGTCCCTTTTTGAGTCTTAGCCATCCCAAGCTTATAACGTCCCAAGCTTGCTTATAACATTTAATGAGTTTTTCCTTTCTCTGTTGCATAAAGTTTTAAGTGGGATTTGTGATGTAACTCTGCATTGTAGTGCTATTATACACTGTAGATGGAAAATATGCAAAGCCCTTCCAGTAATCTTCCTTTGAGGTACATTACCTTTAAACATTTTAAACATTTTCTCATGTGTCACGAACGGTGAAGTAGGGCAGAGGCAAACGTGACGTGCAGGAAAATCCAAGTTTATTGAAACTTAATAAACGTAAAACAGAACTAATAGTTAACAAGACGACAGGCGGGTAGGATCAAAGGCTGGATGTGACGATTGGAGATCCTACCTCACCTGGGTCAAACATGAAACAAAGTCCAAATCATAACATGTAACAAAGAAAGATTTGCACTTCATGAACACTTATGAGTAGTCCTTGCTGATCCAGTACAGGTGTGCACAATCAAACTGGCAATCCTGACAAACTGGAAATTCTCTGGCCATCTTTGCTCATCACAAACTCATCCTTACTAGATGCTGCTTTTGCAACAAATTATGATTACAATCACCTTTTGATTTCACCTGTTTGAAACCACATCATCATTTAGCTTCTTTACTAGGTCTAAATTGCCCATGTCACAGCTTTTATGGAATACAAAATATATAATATGGCCTGAAATACAGGATATTTTTAATTTTAAAAAAAGTTTTTTTTAAATAAATGAATTGAAGTTGACCAGACAAAACATGAAATATCTCAGCTTCCTGCTATCTACACTGAAATAAAAGAAAATACATGTGAAATGCTGTGTTTTTGTTCATCATATTGTCCCAACCTTTTCTGATTTGGGGCTGTATGAACTAATATATTGAGTTAATTTTTATTATTAGAGAAATAATAGTGTTGCTAGATTGGTGTTGGTATTGCAACATTTAGGTACGTTAGGAACACCACCTGTGATGGAGTGTAGAAATAGTAGAGGCAGTCTATTCTTAAACCTTGCTTAATATTTATTAATTTATATGCATCCACCTTATTCTGTTTGAGTCTTGCTTTTTGAGTAGCCAAATATATTGTTTCATGTCATGTACCCTAAGAAGCCCTCCATACTTAAGCAGATATATTCTTTTAATTTTTTAAAATCTCCTTTCAATTGCTCTCATTCTTTGCCTGGCACTGAAATAGTATACATGTTCCACAGTTTGGCAGTAATTGCATAAACCTTATCAGGTAAAGGGAATGATAAAACCCTATGTCTCTGATCCGTAATCTTGTTATTACAGATTTCTTTTTTTGCTTCACCCAACTTCTTGCCCTACTCCTACTCTTCTTGAATTTTATTAAAGATGCTGTCCCTTCTGAGCTTTGTCCCTTGACATATTCGAAACGTTTTTTTTAAATTGACTTCTCAATTCTGCCTTGCTGGGTGTTTGAAGCTTCTAGGACTGAGCTGTTAGGATATGTCCACATGATGTATTGCTCTACCAGCCACTGTTTTATGCATAAATTGATTGATTTGTGCATTTGATTCAGGTTGCAATTTACATTTATTTAAGAGAAAAGCCAGAATTAATCCTAGGTAATGCTACACTGTCTCGATGGTAATCTTGGTAGTCTTGTATAGCAATTTCAGTACTGTACCACCAAACACTGTTAATTCTTCTGTTGATATGTTCTAGGCATTCTACAAGAGTATTTTTAGTTGTTATGTAATGGTTATTGTTGTAATTTTGCAATCCCATGGCTACTGTCAGTCTTTGTAAATTCACTTGTGCTTCTCCCATTTTGATATTGAAGGGTCAGATTGAAAAGTCTGGGACTTGATTACATATACTAATGGGGAAGGGGGGTTGAATAGTGACAGTAAACATATTTATGAATATAGAGTAGAAAGATTTAGTATCTTAGAGCAGATAAAAATAGTCAGGATATAAAATCAAGGAGGCAGGTAAAAATAGATAGTCAAAAAGCAGGGTGTATATTTATACCAAAAGAGAACGATTCTGTCACGATTGAGCAGTTTTGGCATATTGGTTTACTTAATGTAATGGATAATATTTTCTTTAGTGTAACTGTAAAGAGACTGGTTATATATCTGAGAGCTAATAAGTCAATATATAAGGTTTGCTGGTTGTATAGAGCATAGTATTATAATTTGACATCAGATGCAGTTAGCAAAGACCTCCATGTGGTGTTTTTAAATTTGGCTAATGCATTCGATTCTGTGCCACATGCCTTTCTATGGGAGACATTCAAGTTTTTCCAGGTATCAGACAAGATTACAAGGCTAGTTAAGGCTTACTCTGAAGGTAAGGTATTAAGTTCTGGATGCACTGTCTAACCATTAGCAATGGAGGTTATAATTAGGGCCTTTAAAAGGGTTTTGAAGTACATAGTGGTAACAATGGTACTCCAGTTAGAGTGTACCTGGATGATATAACAACACTGACAACTACTGACAAATACTAATAACTACTCTGCCATGTACACGGAGATTGTTGGATAAGTTAGGTGATTACCTTAGGCTGGCAAGGATGAAAATTAAACCCAGTAAGTCTAGGATTGTGTCTATCGTGAAATGAAAACTGGTAAAAGAAAGATTCAGTAAGCAGTCAAGAATTTAGGTAGATGGTACAGTGCGCCATTGAATCACAAAGAGCAGGTTATGAAATTGAGGAATTAAATGGTGGAAGCTATTAATAGTACCCATAAATCTTTTTTGCTGGGTAAATGAAAATTGTGGTGTTTTTTGCTTGGATTTCTCCTTGTATAAGGTGGCCACTGACAGTTTATGAAGTGTCAATTACTGAGTTTAGAAAGATTGGTTAATAATGCGATAAGAAAGTGGCTAGAAGTTCTGCGCTGTACAAGTAGTTTGGCATTGTTTGGGAGAATTAGAGTTGGTGTTGACAAGCTTAGTGGAGTTTAAATGTGTGAAAACGGGTTGCAAAATGTTGCTGTCAGGGTCAAAGGACGCGGTAAGCAAACGGGCAGCCCCAGGCATAAAGTAAGGGAAAGCGGAATTCCCGCGAGGCAAACCAGGTAGCAAAAATGGAATTGGAGCTTAAAGATGTGTAGGGCAGGGCTAGGATCAGGAAGTGCATGGAAAGGATTTAATAAGGCTACGTCACCTCAGAGGAGGTGCATGAATACTAATTTTACTCGCGAACAGGAAGAGGAAGCACAGCATGCAGCAGCAGCAGACCTGGTAAAACAGAGGCAGCGGTTAAGATGGGACAGGGTAGAGAAGCACTGAATCACCTGGAGAAAGCTGTTTAATTAAGAAAGCTAATTAAATTAATTAATTAAGTGTGTGAGGAAAAGTTTAATGGAGATCGAACACAGAAGGTTATATTGCTAGTTGGAGTGAAGCATGAGATTGGAAATAGCTAATAGTGGATGTAAACAATAGTTTGTAAATTCCACAGTGCATTATGGCAACTACATCTAGACCAGACATGTTGTTGTACTCAGGGAGCAAATGGATAGCTTATTTTATAGAACTGACAGTTCCATTTGAGGTTGAAGTTGAGGGAGCTTTTGAAAGAAAAAAAATTAGGTATTCAGAACTAGTAGATGAAATGAGACAGCGTGTGTGGCAGGCACATATTAGACTAGTAAAGATAGGTGTTAGTGGTTTTGTAGCGAAGTCCACCATGTATCTGCTAATTGAATTTGGATTTAAAAGCAATGTTAAGGACAGCTGTAAAAGAACTGTCAGAGATAGCTGAAAAAGCTAGTCAGTGGTTGTGTAAAAAGGGCTCATGGTGAGTGGGAAAAGGCAGGGCACTCACAATTGGTGAGTATAGTGTGTACAGTGGAACTTAAGAAGTAGGTTTATGAGGTGAACTTGGAGGGAAGTGGGTTTATCACACCAGAATTCACTGATGAGCTTTTTGGAGGTATTGTGGGCTTAAAACAGCAAAACACAGACAAAGGGAGGTTACTTAGGTGATGACCCCAAAAATTCTCTTGGGAGAAGCAATTTATGATGTTACACAGTACATACACTGGGGTGTACAATTTTTTAAATAAAATAATTATTTGATCATGTTCCCTACTGATTTGCATGCTTCTCTCTAATATCAAGTCTAATATCTGTCTTATATCCAGTAATACAGTTTTCCTGGCTCATAACTGATGTAATTTTATCAACAGACCCTCTTTCCACAGAAGGTCATATGGCATATTGTATAGCTGTTACTGCTTTATTTATTTATTGATTTGGTATGACAATCTTTTTTTCAAATAAATGTGACTATTCCCCCTTAGTTCTTGAATCTGTTACTGTTGCCTGTTAAAGTGCTGTGCCAACCTCTTTTCATGAAATTGCACTTTTATTTAGGCGATTTTCCGCTGCCCTAGCAACAATCTTGATTTCAGGAGATACCCTTCACCACTGCTACCCATCGCTATAACTGACAACCCTGTGGTGACTGTGGAGAATTTTAAGTTCCTGGTAACTACCATCTTGCAGGACCTGAACTGGGAGCTCAACAGGATGGAAGTTACATCCTCAGAAAGGCCCAACAGATGATGTACTTCCTGTGCCAACTGAGGAACCATGGTCTTCCACACAAGCTGCTGAGGCAGTTCTACTCTGCAGTCATTGAACCTGTCTTGTGCTCTTCCATCACAATCTGGTTTGGAGCAGCAACAAAACAAGACAGGAACATACTGAAGAGAACAATCAGAACTGCTGAGAAAATCATTGGTGCTCCTCTGCCCAACCTTCAGGACTTGTACACATCACGAACCAGAAAACGGGCAGAGAAAATCATCACAGACTTCTCACACCCTGGACACAACTTATTTCACCTACTTCTCTCTGGCAAGAGATGTACACAAAAACTTCCAGATACACAAACAGTTTCTTTCCTTATGCCATCACACTCATTAATAATTGATAGCAATAACACTGGACTAAACACCATGGCCTAAATGTTATGTTATAGACTTTTTATTACATGTACCAATATATTGTACTAGAAAAACACCATCAACCGGAACCAAATTCCTTGCGTATAAACATGCTGATTCTGATCCTGATTTTCTCTTCTAGTTCAGTATTGAACAGGGACACTTTGCTCTTTATGCTCACTGTGGTGTACTTTTCAATAAGATTTATAAGATAAGTAAGCTATTTCCTCTGTACCTATAATCTTTTGCACCTCTATGTTTTTTCCGAACACCCATCATAACCGGCACTGTGACTTTCCACAGTTACATGTTCCGCAAGTTACATTTTATGTAAAAATTTCTGGGTACTGGTATTAAACAGGCTATGGTCAGACAGAAGATGGTGTATATTTCCTTACTGAGGAGTTTATGTATCCTATACCTTCTTTCTCAGGTAATTGACCATTGAACTGTATCATTACTGTATCATATGACATTTCCTACAAGTCATAAACCTCGTTTCCCTGAAGTTTTCTGTTCAGTTCATGCATGGATATTGCCAAAGACTAGGGTGTCTCTAAAGTCTGCAGCTTTATTCATTAACCTCTAAACTAAACCAGTGCCTTGTTACATTTTGCCTAAACACAAAAAGTTAAAGATTTTAGACTGCTGATTATCCAACTGGAAGTTATCTGTTTGTTTAGGACTTTAGGGAGCATCAGGAAGGCCTGCTAAATTGTCATTATAATTAAAACATAATCCAATTTGGACTGCTAATTTTTGACCATTGTTATTAAAGAAATTGCTCACTGACGACTAAATCCTAGATATGTCACAGAATTATGATAGGCTGATAACTCAACAACAAAACACTTTACTGGTATAAGAAGTTTGGGGATTTAATCAATTAGCTAACTTTTGAATTAGGCAAAGAAATAGATCAAAGATCATCAAAGCTGGCTTTATGTACGAGAGTAATGCACTGTACTGTTAGCGCTGATTGAAAGCAGATTGTACATTATTGTTTTGTTTGTTTTGAGAAGTTAGTTTGAAATTTTTAACTGATGATTAATTTGTTTGGATGGTTTAAGTATCTTAACTGAAAGAGTGGTTTGTTTCTCATTCTAATTTGATGCATAATGAAGATCTGTTTATAGTGCTGGGATCTGGAGAGCTTATGTGCTGTTTGAGAGCTGACACATTTGCGTTGCATGTAATGCTTCTGTAATCGTACTATTCCTAAATTCTATTATAGACAGATTAATAGTTAAACGAATTTGGGATAGTAAAGTTAGTAGATTTTGCATTGATTATGTAAACCTACAGCTTAAAAGAGCAAAACTACATTTAACATGCATTAGCTATTTTACATTTATGTAAAAAACAATCTTATTTTTTTATTTAATTATTCACGTTTTACAATTTTTACCCTAAACTGAAACCCAGCATCATAGTCACAGCCTAACAGTCATTGTCTGCCAGTGGAAAATATCAAATATAAGCAACATGCACAACAGGAAAATGTGTTTTCAAATAAAAAGCACTATTTTATTCAAAAATGGAAAAAAATCTTAATTAATGTGTCATCATAATCATAAGTATTATAATTATGAATTATTTCAACAGCAAAGAACTTTTGTGAGCTTGAATTTGTCATGATGATTAAATAATATTAATAGAACTGACTGCTTTACTTTGTATCCTAAGACAGAGCTGTGCAACAACAGTCTGCATGTGTCTGTGTGTACTTTCAAGAAGTGGAAGTCCTAATGAGTAGCTTTGAATACATCTGCTGAGGGTTTTGACTTTCTTTAGCTCCTGTGAGGAACCAGTAATTGTGCAATTTCAGTCTGAGGTCTATCTCACCCGCCTTCCTCCACAAATTATACACATTATATCTACATTTTCTACATGCTTAGGAGTCATAAATGCATTTTCCCTTTATATGGTGCATTTCGACTCTCTCTGTATGTGTTTATTATCATCTTTCTAATAGTCAGGGTATTTAAGGACTACAGTCACATAGCTTCAATTCCATTGTTTATGCGTCAGTCATAAAGTGACACGGCTGTTAACGGCTAATATTTTTTTATTGTACAACACAGTAATAAAATCTGACATTCTTTGACCAAGTAAATGTATGTTCCTATTTTATCTTGACTACAAATGGAGAGAAAAAGGATGAGTACTTCATGTTTTGCGTTGCAATTAGGAGAAAATTGGAGATAATTTAGGCTGTGCCCATTTCTGATTCCATCAAAATTTTGTAAACTTCTTACTCTATCTTGTAGTCAGTTTTAGTTGTTGTAAAAAGCTTAATCAAATTGGGTAACATACTGAAGGTAAAGTTGCCAATCTATGAGATGGTTTTAGAGATGTAGTTATACGTTAGTTTTATTGCTACTTCTGTTGAAGTTAAATGTGATTTAAATGCAGTGAAACGGATCTGCTAGTTCTACACCTCTACCAGTGAGCATTGTTAAGATATATGGTACAAATTATAGAACAGAAGAAAATATTACCATAAGCCCATTTGATGTCTGTTACCTGCTGTCACCAAAATAACTGATATACTGTATCATTATAGCATTTCTGCCTACAGTATTCCCCCCATTTTGTCAAAGTACAACCATGAAATACTATTTCTGAACTCTTACTTGGTAGTTTAAGTTTTCTCATGTTACAAAATCACATGCAAAGTCTTCAGTTATTTCAGTTCTTCTTTACTTTTCTTCTGCTTTTCCTGGTTATGGTCAGAGGGGCAAAAAGCTGAGAAGGCAGTCCAGACTTCACCATTCCTGGTCACAGAATCCAGGTACTCCTGGGGTTCTCAAGCCAAATGTGTGATATTATCCCTCCATTGGGCTGGAAAACTAGGGGCCGGTTATCTCTCCTTGCCTAAATAGAGCACACCATTCTTTTCTGGGAGGATGCCATGTAAGAATGTGGTTGAAGGTGGTGATTCTTATGTCCGCTGTTTCACACTCCATGAAATGCTCATAGAGTTTTTGCCAACCACATCCATACAGATATTGGATTTTTATTTTATTTTATTTTTTAAAAAATGTATTCTGTCTTGCTTGGTTATTTTAACAAATAGTCACACACATGAAACCACATCCATGCCACCAAACCACAAGTTTTTTAGCCTATTGTGTTTCATTTAGTCAACAATGTTCTACCTGTGTGTTATTTTATTAAAACCCACATATCTTACTTTCTGATATGTGTTAATAAAGCAGTGATTGCTAAGGTCAAGTTAGGCCAATCCCTCTGTGACACCAACAAACCTCAGCTGAACATTGTGTCGGTGGTATTTTGGTTGACTGAACTCTCCTATATCTTATGGGATAAAGAACACTAATTTGTTACATATGAAATATATATACATGATTTTATCGACTTAAAACTATACACACATGGTATGATGCAAATTTTTTATTCTAAAAATGGTTGGTTGGACTGGTTCAATTATCACACTGTTAAATAACAGTGCTGAAAAATTATTAGAATATTTCATTGTACTAATCACATTTCCACTTTTCCTTAAAAACCATTACACACCCATGTGAATGGACAGTATAAACTTCAGCAGATTGCATGTATTAATTCCAAATTATTTACTAAAAACACAACAAAACACAACAGTGATTACCAGAACGATTCCTTTGCAATCCAAAGAAGGCTCTTTATCTCGTTTTTAATATAGCTGTAACCTTGCTCCTATCACAAATAACCACTGATGTTGATATGCTTTTGAATAAATAAACATACAAACATTTGGTGCTTTGGCATAGGCAAGAATTTCTATTTAGGCGCATCACTCTTTTCATTACATAGGTATATGACCCATTACAAGGTAGGGCCTCCCCCTATAGTACAGTCCCACAGACCACTAGAGCGTGGTTCACAGCCCACTTCTGGTCCCCAGTCTACTGGCTGAGAAGGTCAGGTGGTAGCTTGGCCTTCACCTCTTACCAGAAGGCTCAGCCCTATATTGCAACAGATAATATGTCCACAGATGAAAATGATTGGGTTGACCTGGTCTGACTATCTATGAGCATACACTGATAAGGTCTGCTTTCTTTAAGGGTGTTCTTTATTTATGAATCTTTTTAGGTTCATGGTAATTGTTTTAAACCAAATAAGATTTGTCAGCATCTTTAAAGAAAAACATTCACTTTTGAATTTAAACATTCGGCAAAGGTATTTTTTTCATATATTAAAAATGTGAAAATAGAGTACCTGGTGCAATGTGCACTGTATATAGCAGCAGCTTAGGCACATTTCTTCAGCCTGATCATGTGTATAACATGTGGCTTGCAATTGCTGTGATGATGGGCCAACATACATCAACTCACTTTCTATGGACAGGCCTTCTAGGATTAGGAACATCCTGTGCTGAGAGAGAGCAATCCAAATGCATCTCTGTGTCATGCTACATTTTAGTCAAGGGTTATTGTTAGAGTCAATTGTCTCACACAAGCACACTTCCTCTGGTATAAATGCCAAATTACAGAAATTATTTTATTTTGATCTAGAGCTATGTGTATAAGTATTTGTCAAAGATATTAGAGCATTACCTCAGATGTTGTCTTGGACAACCTTCTGTCTTGCTTCGTTTGAATTATGCATTGTGCTCTTGGGGTAGTGATCCACACATTTTCTTTTAATGTTAAAATTTCGTTATCAATGTCAGGAATACTGTAGATCCTGATACCAGCATCATAAGTCCTCTTAAAAGGCTAAGTCCATGTTGCTTGGGCCAAAATATTTTTTTATTGTTGACCAGTTCCCAGAGGCCAAATAGCAATTATCCAGCATTCCAAGGCACGCTGTGGTTGGCCAAAACGATGCTATCCCTTCAGTTAGCACGCCTCCTCTTCCTTAGTAAACTACAGGGCACATCTAAAGTGGAAATCTGAATATACTGCTGTGGTTCAGCATACGTGTACATGTGTATGCTTCAGCAAGCTTTACAGTGCTTACCACAACTTTGGACCCATAACACAATAGTCAACATAAAGCAAACAGAAGCAAGTTCACAAATAATAACCATCTAAAGTCTGTACTTGAGTGCACAGCTGCACAGTGACCGTCTATACTTGGATGGTGGGTTTCTAGAAATGTCATGCAGATGTTCTTTAGTTGACCAGCGTCTATTTTGGACAATTTCTTCTAGTGCTGTCAGTTGTGCTGCCAACTGATTGGTCAAGAAGTTGCTGGTTTGGCCTGCTGGTACTTATATAACTTTATATTGAAGTGGATCTGCCTGGATGTTCTGTGACCCCTGATACGTTTCTGCTCTATTGCCAGCAGTGTCTCTAGTAGTCCCCAACGGTTTGACCCTTGACCTCCCAGCCTCTGGATTAAGCCCTGATTTACAATCACAGGCAGTCTCACAATTTAAGATTCAAAATTTATGTTATCATTTTTTTTGTACTTACATGCATTCAAGTATGAGTTGCTGCAATTACTGTAGCAACTGTGTACATACATTTCAATCAAGAGAAAAACCGCATACTGCTCACCAAAATTGTTTATTGATGAAACATCCCCTATTTTTTGTTAGAAGTGTAGTATACTACCCATATTATTCTAATTAAATAACTTAACTTAAACTTAACTTAACTTAAAATAACTAGTACATTGGCAATGAAACATAATTTGACTTTTTACACGTGCAATCTTTTTTCAGCATGCCATTAAACTATATATGGCGTGTTGTATAGTGCTGTATACTGAAGTGTAGAAGAAGTTGACTTTGAAGAAATTTGAGGAGGAAGAGGTCTGTGAAGACAACTTTCAGCTGGTCTTTACAGTCATAAGAACATGGCCAACTATGTGATCCGGACCAGCTGACTTTCGGGGTTTAAATTTAGAGTAGGCTCATTTCACTCCAGCAAGAGTAAGTTGTAATGCCTGATCACATGGTGATCATGGTGATGGTGTCAATTTCTGCACCTTGGTATTATTATAGGCCTTGAAATGTGTGTAAAAATGAAGTACCGTATATCTGGGAGGAAGGGATCATTGTGGCATGTTTGAGAGTTGGGATTGTAGTCAACTATGGTCAGCCTGACTGCAGATATTTTATCCTCTTTGCCTTAGTAATACCAAGGACTGATTACTTTTTTCACTTTGTACATTGCTGTGCCTCCATATCTGAAAGCAGATGGATCTAAAGTGAGTGGACATCCCCTGTCAGACCGGATTTTTGGTTGGCAAAGGTCCTAATACTTTTACAACATTCGCATCCTCAATACACTTGCTAATATTAATGATAATAAACAATGATAGCGTCTATGATTTCATCCAAGTCAAAGTTATTGTACGTCTTTTAAAATGTCCCATTATGTGGTTTCTTAACAACACTGTAGTGTGGTAATGGCACTCTGTGGACGTACATTGACTTCCCTTCCTTTCACAATTTATTGACATACACAGCCAGGCCCCCTGCCCTTACCAAATACCAAATAGTGAGACAACAACTCTGTCCACTTTAAACTGTGAGCCTTTTCAGCTGGACTATGGTATCTACAACATCTTTATACAGGCACATCTCAGTAAACATATAAACACAACAACCACTTACATTAAGCAGCAAAGCTCTCTAGATTCTAATGTAGTCCACTTTATTGTGCAGTGATTAAACATCAGCTGCCATTACTCTCAGAGTCGCCATCTTGTTTGGGTTAGCTGCTAGCCTAGCATTCACACCTCTGCACCTTTTCTGCTTCCACATGCTTTCGCACCACGTTTAAAGCTTCCTTAATGGCATACTTCCTCGCAAATTCACTGAATACATTAAGTTCTTCCAGCCTGTTTTTTTGTCGCAATGGTCTTGTTTCAGATGTTCAAAAAGCAGCAGCCTTTGACATATTTCCCATGCCTATGGGGGGCAATTCCACATTAAGACATAGACATATTGCAGACACAGTCAAGTAAACGAAATATGATCAAACAATGTTGATTCAGTACTGCAAGAAGCAACCACAGACCACGACCGTTCTGCCACCTTGGAGAAGATTGCTCAGTCTATTCATTGAATATTTTTGTTGTTCTATACATTTAGGCAGCATTTATCGCCGCATTTGCTGCAGTGTAAATTTAGCCCTTTAATGCACTTTAAAAGGTGAAAGACTACCATGACCTTCAAGACCTGACTTCAGTTTTTATGATGTCAAGACATTATATTCATTTTCATTATTATTTTTATTCATACAATATTTCTTGTTTAATATTGTCCCTCAATCTACTACAATAGCCTTGTTGCTTTAGTTTTGCCTGGAGGAGGAAGGGTTAAATAAATTGAGAGCCTAGTTTATCCAATTAGGAGTATGTTTCTAGAACAGGCAGATAATAAAGTCACAGCACATCGCGGTCGACCCACAACTCCAGTGTCCATGGCTCAACCCCAGTATAGGACTCTTGTGTGGAGCTTGCATGTCCTCCCCTGTGTCCACGTGGGCTTATTCTGGGTACTCCAGTTTCCTCCCACATTCCAAGGACATGTGTTATAGGATAATTGGTTTCTTTAGAGTGCCTTTAATGTGTAACTGTGTCTGGCCTACAATGGATTGGCACCCTTCCTATGGTTAAGCGGTTAAAAATGAAAGAAAACCAATGATAGACAACAATAATTTTACTTCACTGCCATAATTTAACATTCTTTAACTCTGATTTGAACAAACATACTGTACATTTGTCAATCCATCCTGGTAATTTATAAAATCCAAACCTTATATTTAGTTTATATTTACATTTACATATTTAGTTTCATTGCGTCTTCCAAGAATCATTTTACTACTCAACTGGCCAATATAATGTTTTTTAAATGTTGTTTTTTTATTGAAGTTGCTGTTTAATGTCAGTGTGTTCCAGTGATAATTTTTGTGCATGCTAGCGTTGACCTTGTCACCTCTAGATGAGTAGTAAGATTATCTGGTGTACCGAATGGAATAGGGCCGAAGTGCATAGTGTCCCTGTTTAATGTGGGTTGGAGCTGTAAGCTGAATTGAGTGAGGCCGCTCAATATTGAATGCTGGCACACTCCTGCAGTGAACCCTGCCAGACAGGCAGATGTTTGGCACAAGTGCACAGTGGCGGAAATCTCCCCTTATCAATGCCAGTCTACCAGTCTGTGGCCCTGCTGCTGAGGGTCTACACAATCCTGCGTTGCTATTCAACACACATACGTTCGGTTATACTGGCTATTTTCTTTTTTAAATAACAAAAACACGATGTCCGTATCGCATTAACGTAACTTAAGGAAATATCATAGTATATCATGAGTATAAGATGTACAATAATAATAATAATCCACTAAATTAAATTATTACTGATTTATGTGTGTGTCTTTTTTTTTTTTACCAAAAAAGTATCTTAAGTTGTTTATTTATTTACATGCAGTAGTTTTTTAGTAATACCAAAACAGATGAGCCTTATACACAATGCTACAGTAATGTTATTTCATTGAAACGTTGAAAAGTATGTATGTGTGATGTGTGTGTGTGTGTGTTGTTGGTGTGGGGGTTTGGTTCATATACCTCACCACTAAAAAGGATCTCCACTATAAGGGTCCTTGCTAAACTCTCTCTCTCTCTCTCTCTCTCTCTCTCTCTCTCACTCACACACACACACACAGCACAGCACATATGAAGATATTTATTTTTCCTTATTTAACTTAAGCCTTTCATCACAGCATATGTAACCAATTCAAAGGGTGGTTTTTGTGCTTCATATGCTCTAGCTGCCTTGATTTGTCTCTCTCCCTCAGTATCTCTGCCTCTATCATTTCCTTCTTTATCGATCTGTCTTTACCTTTCTGTCTCTCACACTTTCTCTTTCCTATTCTCCATCTTTTCCCCCTTACTTCTCTCTGAATTGGAAAATCCGAAGTAATTGCTTTATTAAAAAGAATGAAGCCTGGAAGAATTACAAGTCTCTGTGTGGATGAAGGGGACATGTATTTCAGGCCAAAAAATCCCAGATCCCAGTAAAGCCTGACATCCCCATGATGATGGGGGGATCTACACATTTACTATACACCTACTAATAGGACAACTTGGTTATTTCTTTCAAGTAACATCTAAGCCACCCAAGGACGATGGGTCTCTTTTTGATCCTTGGTCCTCCCAAGGATTCTTCCTTGTAATGTTTAAGAAGCTTTGCTTTTCCTTTCCTTTCCCTAGACTTGTGTCAGTAGTTAACATTGATGGATTCCAATTGCTCTGATATTGCTTTCCTGAGGTTTACCTCGTTTGTGGTACCCCGGCTTCCAAAGGCACTGTTGCTGGCCCCTGGTACGAAGCTGCTCTGGACCCTCTGGTGCGGAGCCATTATGGCAGTACCGCGACCCCCACCTTCGCCATGGGACCCGCTTCGCTTCAGCTCGTTTGCGAACCCCTGGGACCCTGTCGCCCTAGACCTCAAAGCAATGGACCCCAGCGGACTTGCAGTGCCCAGGCTGTTTGTGGAGCCCTGGACAACTATGGAGTGGACCCCTTTGCCCAACCACGGGACTCTGGACTCCGGGCTCAAAGCCCCTACTGTGTCTGTGAGTACAAAATTTTTAACTACAGTTTAAATGCCTGCTATGTGTGTTTTTGTTTAATAAATGTGCTTTGGTTTTCCCTGTGTTTGTTGTGTCTCCGGATCGCCCTATCGTAACAGTTTCAGGTGTTATTTTGTCACAATCTTTCTTCAAACATGCATGTGCAACAGTATAGTGTTGACATGGGTAGGTCAGTCCATTCATGCCTTTGTGTACAACAAGTGGTTTTGCATTGGTGTCCATGCAAAAGATGACTCATAATCGGATGAATCTGGTTTGTGTGTGTATGAGAATGAGGCAAAAATTCATTTGATGGGTTGGTAAGTGACCTGGACTTTTCTGGCCTGGACTAAGACACTAAGAGGCCATATATATATTTTAATGTAATGTGGCTATCCCATTGACAAAGAAAACAGCAAGTATCTCTAGGTTGTATTCCTAGCAGCAATGCAACTACTTATAGCTACTTTTCTGTACCTGGTGACTGCAACTGGAATAAAGTAGTTAACAGATTATGTAATTGTATTAAACATTTTATTCCATTTCATCTTATTGTGTGAGGATAACCGATCTGTATGTGTCATTTTCCACATCTGGCTCCTCAACTAGGCAATAGTTTCATGGCAGAACGCAAATTTGGGTATTCAATAAATTTATTATATAGAGAAGCCAGGTATGCTGATTAGCCAAATGTAACAATGTGTCATGTTTAGCTTAGACACATCTATTCTCGCTACATCATTGGGGCTACAAATGTAGTTGACTTCCAAGTACCTCTTTTGCCTTCAGAATTACCTTCATTTTTCATGGCATAGATTTAACAAGGTGCATATTATAATGATAGGATCACACTGTTGCTGCAGATTTGTTGGCTGCACATCCATGATGAAAATCACTTCTTCATATCCCAAAAATGTTCTATTTGATTGAGATCTGGTGACTGTGTAGGTCTTTTGGGTTTTGTGGATTCATTGTCATATAATTTTTGGTGGCCAAAGTTATTGTTGACAGACCATCTGATACCAAACTTGTACACAATTCTAAAATCTTTGCAATCCAGACATACTTGGTCATTTCCTCTGACCTTTTTACAGACTCTATATCTATATCAGTACAGGGGTATAGCCAGTTTTTCCCCCATTTCCTGCATCTCAGCATGTTGCACAGTGCAATTATGGCCAGGCTAGTTTGGCATTAACATGCATGAAAACAACAGTCTTGAGAAACCAACGCAATAAAGGAAACTACAACCTCAGCTGTCAAAGACAGACCATTGATCAAGGAACTCAGAAGGACAGCCAGATGCCACATCCAGAGATGAGTGAACATTTTAGTCTGGCTTGAATGTACTTACTTTGAATCTGTTTGACCTTTAATTTTCTGCTCATCCACCTTGCTGTACCAAGATCATGATTTAGCACTTTTGCAGGGGCACGAGAATTTCTTGTTGATGTACCGTATTTTGAATCTGAATCCACTGTAATACCACTATAACAATTTATTACACCATAACCAAAGATATACACCCAGGCAAGTCAGTAAATTAATGTAACTATGCATGCAAAAACAGCTATGAGGTCCTCACAATGCCACCTCAATATCTGTTCACTTCAAATTAGTGACATCAAAAGTGGCAGCTTGTCAGGTTTTTCATTTGAATTCCAGGGGTGATAGAATTCCTTTGATAGAATGTTTTTTAAAATTTTTTGTTTTTTTCTCCACAGTGCATCAAAGTGCATAGCTCGGTAATACACGATCTAAGTTGATGCCTCTGACCAAATTTACAGACGTTGCTTAAAGAATTTACATTGCTCTCATTATAAATAATTATATTATAACACTACCATCCTAAATAACTGACGATCTAACATGAATTGAAATACAAAGTTAAATTAAAAATGTACAATTTTCATCATAAAGTAAACATTTCCCCCATAATTGTATTCCTCTGAGTCAAATGCTGAAATTACCTTGCACTTAAGTCAAGCCTTTATTTTTATAGGTCTTTTTACAATTGAGTATTGTCTCAAAGCTACTTTACAATTTTAGATTATCTACTAATTTATATAGTACAAACAAAAATCAGCTGCAAAACATATTAAGCTCAGCTGAGCAAATGCAGTTTGTAGTGTAGTATCATTATACAGTTAAACAATGTGATTTAATGTGATTCAATTCAATATAGTTAAATTCAATACAAAAGGTTTGCTGTGCTTAAGTTATTACCTTCAGGAAAAAATGTTTATTGTTTTCAAGAGACTAATAATTTCTAAGGAAACTCATTTTTTTATTTGAGAAAAATTCACTAGTAGTCAAATGGCTATTACTTGAGAGGTTAAGTAACACTTTTATGTAGCTCACTAGTTTGGATGACATATATTCCATTGTCTGAAAAGCAACTTGACTATCATGTTTTGGCTGATGTTGCTGTATTTATAATATCCTATATGTTTGTGATTAGATTGTCAATTTATTGGCATGTATATTGAAATATTCTTTTGAGTCTTGATGATTACAAGCTGAAAAAATCAGGCAGCAGTTTGATATTATTTTGCATTCTAAATATTAAAAATGCCTATTATGACTGATTAGAAAGGTGATCATCTTGATTCAGAATTTGTATTGGATCATTTTGAAGAAAGTGTTACATGTTAGGTCACTGACAGTAATATCCAATAAAGAAAGGCAGAGAGAAGAAAGACAAATACAAAAATAGATAAAACACAGATGATATCAATAACAGCGTAAACGCATAGCGTGGATGTCTATCCAAACCAGGGTTTGAAATAAAAGCCCTGGTAAGAATACTGCTGAAATCAGACTGTCATAATAAGTTTACTTTTAAGGAGATGGTAATGAGCTTTAAAATAGTGGGAAGTTTCAAAATAATAAGTAAAAATGAAACTGACCATGGGTCATTTAGCTATTCTAAACCTGTAATTCTAGAGGACAAAATGGCAAGGCTTTGGGAAATGGAAAGTTTAGCATATTTATGGATGGCTTGCTGAGGTCTTTTCTCTAGCCAGCGGCTCCGTAGATGGGGTAAAAGGAGGTCGCCTCAAGCTTCTTGGTCTCTAATCTGAAAAGACTCTGCCATCTACAAGAGCCCACATCTGCTCTGGTTTCCCAAGGCCACTGCTCAGCTGCAAGCTAAGCATGGTCTGTAAAGTCCTAACGACTTCAGTGAGCCATAATTATCCTGTACAACATCCTAGAATGCAGGAAACTGTGGAGAAAGAGCTGAAGACTTGGGAGGATTAAGTGAAATGTGTTATTTTGTTCAGTCTTATCTCCCTCTCTGCCACATCAGTGAAATAAGTCAGTGAGTGATGTAGTGCTTGGTCATGTCCATGTGACAGTAAGAAAGTAAAAAGTAAAACACCTTGCTTTCGTACGTGATCTGGCTAAATCCACTTCCTCTGAGTTGAAGTAATGAACAATATCATTTCCATGCACAAATACAACAACACCCTCAATTAGTACTTTATTTGCATTTGAATTCATCAGAGTCTCAGTGTTTGGGTTTAGTGAGTGAATGTATGGTCTGTACCCATACAAAACAACCATTCATTTACAAAGGTAGATAAACTTACCCACTGTATGGTGTAATCATTTCAATTTGGAAATTTAGCATTTTGTCTGTTACCTTTATTATATTGACCAAGAAAACATTCAACCTGTCCAAGAAAAAGTACAAAGAGATGAGGAATATTCATATGTATGTTTTAATATAAAAGACATCTTGATTTAAACAGCATTAAGAAGAGAATGCTGTTTTCATTTGTTTAAACACGACTGATGGGAAAGAAAAACATTTCTTTTGGGACCCGATAACTTTGATTAGATTAGATTCTTTGCAGAGCAAGATAACCAGGACTTTACAGTGCCAGATGCAGGGATCAAACCTGAGTGACTCAGTCTAGTGCACTTTTCTGGTTTTAACTCTGTTTATGGTGAAGAGAGGTTTGATCATTATGGAGTTATGTTTCAGTTAACTAAAATCTAGGAAGTCCAGCTCTTATTTTACAGGCACCATCAAGTCCAAGTGATTGTGCTCTGCTTTTGTTTTCTGCCAAGTATGTCTGCCTTCCGATACAGGGTTCCTGAGTCTTAGTTTTCTGACAGTTTCTCTACAGTCAGCTAATATGTCACCACATCAGTTGAGTTATCTGAGAAGTAATGGACCAAACATCTTTCACACCTACATATATTTGCTATATATTGCCTATTATTAAAAACAATCATCTATGTGATCGATCACTATTTGTGATCTACCGTCCCCCTAAACCAAACAAAGGATTTACAACAGAAATGCAGGACCTGTTGTCCAACATCCAATTTAATCATACTTGAAGATTTTATCATTCACATGGACTCACCAACAAGTAAATCTACTGCAGAATTTTTGGAGCTTCTCGAGTGTGTGCATTTAAAGCGGCATGTTGATGTGCCCACACACACTAAGCAACATACAACTGACCTGGTCATCACTCACTCTATCCCCATAACAAATCTCTGCCAATTTCAATCACGATATGAAAGATCTGTCAAGTAATACACACTTTAGTAGACTTAGGGACTTAGTAGGGTTAGGATTAGGGTTAGGGTTAGTTGATTTTTATAATATTGGCCTTCACAATATTCTTGAGTCCCATGCCCCGCTTAAATCAAGAATAGGTTCCTTTTCCAGATCAGCCCTGTGGTTCACTGATGAGCTGTGGAGAATGAAGACAGCTGGACATGCCCTTGAACGACGATACATCTCCACAGGTCTGGCGATCTACAAGCAGGCTTATCATGACCATCAAAAGGCTTATTCAAAAGCTTTGGCCACAGCTAGGTCACAATTCTATTCTCACAAAATTAGTAGCAATTCTGGAAACTCAAGACACCTGTTTTCTATGGTAAACCACCTACTGAAACCCCAAACACTTACATATAGTGACCACACAGAGGAACAGTGTACCAAGTTTATAACATTATTCCTGAACAAGGTAGAATCTATCTTCTTTACATTCAAACAGATTTCAGAGCCAGTTACTATGTTTTCTGACTTTATTGATACCACACAGAGAGAGAGGTGGAGGGATATATTCAGAAAGTTAGGCCCACATGTTCACTCGATCCTCTCCCAACATCACTAATAAAAGCAAACAGTTCAGTCATTAGTCCACTCATCACTGCATTACAAAATAAGTCACTGCAAACTGGCCAAGTTCCCCCAGTCTTAAAAACTGCTCTCAATCGTCCACACCTGAAAAAATCCTCACTGGATCCTGAAAACCTGGGAAATTACAGACCCATCTCTAACCTGTCATTTCTTTCAAAAGTTTTAAAAAATGTTGTTGCAACACAGCTTCACCAATACCTCCATACATATAGACTGTGTGAGCTTTTTCAATCTGGTTTCTGCTCTGTACACAGCACTGGTCAGAGTCACTAATGACCTCATAATGACTGCTGACCAGGGTTCCCCATCGCTCCTCATACTTCTGGATCTTTCTGCTGCTTTTGATATTTTTTATTTTAATTTTGATATATTGATTTGTTGTGGATCACAACATCCTCTTGAATGAACTCCATACTACAGTTGGACTTTCTGGGACTATCTTCCAATGGTTCTAGTCATACCTTACTGACAGAAATGAGTATGTGGCCCTGGGGGAGGCAAGGTCATCTCCCCACACTGTCACTTGTGGGATCCCTCAGGGATCAGTGCTTGGACCAGCTCTGTTTACTGTCTACATGCTCCCCCTGGGCCACGTCATCAGGAAACATGGGATATTATTTCATTCCTATGCAGACGATACTCAGCTTTATCTAAAAATATATCCAATTTCCACTTCAGCTACACTACCAGTTCTCACTGCATGCCAGGAGGAGATAAAGGCATGGATGTCAGATAACTTAACTTCCTTCTGTTAAACAGCAGCAAAACAGAAGCCATCCTTATTGTTACCCCAAATCAGATTAAGCCGTCTCTAATCAGTAATATCTTTGTCTCTGGCCACAGCATTCCTCTCTCTTCATCCGTCTCAAATCTAGGTGTCAAATTTGACCAACATTTATCATTTGACAATCACATTCGCCATCTCTCCAAAGTTCCTTCTTTCCATCTCAGAAACATATAGAAACTCCGCCCCTTCACTTTCCAAACCAGAAGCTGAAAAACTGGTCCATGCCTTTGCCTCTTCCAGGCTGGATTATTGCAATGCTCTCCTCACCGGGATCTCTGTCAGGAGCCTGCAGAGGCTTCAGCAGATCCAGAACTGTGCTACAAGGATCCTGACAGAGAGTCGCAAATATGATCATATCAGACCTGTTCTACAAACTTTACACTGGTTACCAATCTACTACAGAATCCAATATAAACTCTGCCTTCTTACTCACCAGTGTCTCCATGGAAACACTCCACTCAAAGAGCTTCTTACCCCGCACACTAACTCAAGACATCTTCAGTCAGTCAACACTTATTGCTTTAACATCCCCGGACTAAAATCCGGACTATGGGAGACTGGGCTTTTCAAGCTGTTGCCCCTCGTTTGTGGAATGCCCTCCGAGACTCCCAGAGGGCACCTCAGAGCGTGGAGTCTTTCAAAAAACAAGTAAAAACTTTCTTTTTCAAAAAGGCCTACTAGGACATTGATTGTATCACGTGCTGTGTGAAGATGTTAGTTTTTTTTGTTGTTTTATGTACTTGTTTTTAATGATTGTCTCTGATTTTATTTTCTTTTATATTGTAGGACTTTGTAAGTTCTTTGAAATGTAAAGTGCATTATAAATTAAATGTATTATTATTATTATTATTGTGCATTGCTCAATCAGAAGTCATGGGCTGTTCAAGACAATGGCAACACCATGTTTAAATGATAGATACACTTGAACTACTTAAAATGGATGCCAGCTTTGCAGCAAGGTTTTTGTTTTTGACAATTTTTTGTTTGAATAAGTCATATATGGTTAGGTTTGTGCTTTGTTTCTGTGGTTCCATCCATGTTGCCCATAGCAAACTACCAAACCAGAGTGGGCTATTGTGCAGTTCCGATGAGTGTCCACTTGCCAGACCACTTTTTGTTTATTTCAGTGGAGGGAACTGCTAGGTTCACATATTACAGAATGGTTACAGCATGTCTTGGTTGTTATGCAGTGAAAGAATGGCAATGAGTGTACGTGGTGTTGTGCAAGTGTATGTTTTTTGTCATTAAATATACAGTAATTAACCATCAAATCATGATGGCTCAAGTTCAACAATGAGGTTTTGTTTTCCAGTGTTGAATGAAGTGCACAGGAGTTTGTGCCTTACATAACAAGTAGAACCCCAATTTTAATGAAGTTGGGAGGTTGTGTAAAACATAAATAAAAACAGAATATAATGATTTTTGCAAATCCTTTTCAACCCATATTCAATTGAATACACTACAAAGACAAGATATTTAATGTTTTTTTTTTATTTCAATTATTCACTCAATTTGAATTTGATTCCTGCAACAGGTTCCAAAGAAGTTGGGACTGTGTTACATCACTTTTCCTTTTAACGACACTCTAAAAGCGTTTGGGTACTGAGGACACTAATTGTTGAAGCTTTGTAGGTGGAATTATTTCACATTTTTGCTTGATGTACAACTTCTGTCACTTCTGTCAACTTCACATGCACACAATTGGAATTCGTTTTTTAAGATAAATAGGGACATCCCTGAAAATGACGTTGCTTGGATGGTACCATATGCTGCTCCAAAACCTGTATGTACCCTTCAGCATTAATGGTGCCTTCACAGATGTCCAAGTTACCCATGCCATCGTCACTAACACACCCCCATACTGCCAGAGATGCTGGCTTTTGAACTTAGCGCTGATAGCAATCTCTCCACCATGAACAAAACCAAAGAGCTGTGTAAGGACACCAGGGACAAAACTGTAGACCTGCAAAAGCCTATAATGGGCTACAGGCCAATAGGCAACAGCTTGGTGAGACTGCACAATTATTCGAAAATAGAAGAAACACAAGACTCTTTCTCAGTCTGAAGCTCCATGCAAGATCTCACTTCATGTGGTCAGGATATTTTTGAGAAAGGTCAGGAATCAACCCAGAACTACACTGAAGGACCTGGTCAATAACCTGAAGAGAGCTGGGACCACAGTCTCAAAGATGACCATTAGTAACATGTCATAATAATATAAAAATTATAATAATACATTTAATACACTGTTAACCAAAATAAAGGATATTTATATTCTATTAGAAATTTGAATATTTGAAATATCCCTTAATTTTTATGAACAGTGTATTTTCCCTTTAATCTTAACCATTTGCACAACGCAAACATTATATTGTTGTTACCACCATGCTCAGATGTAGGTGTGCATGATTTTGGGTGGTGAGCTTTGATTAATGTTTTAAATCAAACATTTATCCAGATGGGTCAATTTAGGCAAGGTGTTGGTCAAATAAATATTTCAATTGTTTTGTATCACTTTGAAATTGTTTTGTATCCCACTCCTAGTATTTGCTTTTCCACACCATTATCCGTTAGTCCATTTGGATCGTTGTGGTGAATTCTTTTCTATATGATGCACTGCTAGTAGTGGAATAGTAGTCCTCAAGGATCCAAGTATTCACAGCTGTCGCAACTGATGACAGGTGGACACCAATTCTGATGAAGATTCTACCCAAGTTTAGAATATTATCTGGTTATTAAAATTGAGTTATCACTCAACCAAACCAGATGTCAATTATTAAAATGTAATTGGTAAAATATATGGATGTCTGGATAAGTGAAAACTCAATTTTAGTAGCTAGTATCCATCACTCAGAATACTATTCTGTTCAGCGAAACAGCTGAAAACAATTTGTAATTTATTTTTTAGCATTTTGGCATTGTCAAGTCTCAAAATATATCTAATTGTAGAGAGAAATTTTTAAAATGTGACAGAAATCTTTTCTTTAGGCTAACCCGAAAAGTGAATTACTTGCACATATAAGACTTACTGCAACTTTATGCTGTTTTCTTCCAACAAACACTTGGCATATAAAGGATGATTTTACAGAACTGTAAGTGTGGGCGGTGATTTGTTTAATTTCAAGGCTCAGAGATCTTTGTGAAGACATGTGACACCATGGGCCCCTTGAAGTACATAATGATTTGTATGACTCTTTGACTATGCCTGTATAGGAGAGTCCACAAGAGAGAAAACATAAATGTTTTGGCATTGGCAGTGAATTAAGTCAACAATAACTTTCTGTGTGCATGTGTGACGTTTTTAGTTTTTGAACACAGATCAGGTCCATTGTTCATATGGTAAGCAATGCTTGAGGTGAACAGCCTGCTGAGGAGGGCATTCTGAGTCTCACACTGTGAAGATGTTCCCACAGATGGAGATATCTCACCCCTTCCCCCCACCCACCATCACCACAGACACACACACACACACACACACAGACACACA